>JALMGJ010000011.1:26722500-26980000 GCA_023362775.1 Charina bottae
TTTAAGCTGGATTGATGGCGCTGCGGAGGGATTGGTTCGAACTTGCTGGTAAAGCACTTTGGTTTTTTTAATGTTAATCGAGAGGCCGAGTTTTTCATATGCTTCTGCAAAGATGTTTAGGATAGTTTGAAGATCTTCCTCGGAGTGTGCACAGACTACGTTATCATCAGCATATTGAAGTTCTATAACAGAAGTTGCAATTACCTTATTTTTTGCTTTCAGCCTACTAAGATTAAAAAGCTTTCCATCTGTTCGATATATAATTTCTACACCAGTAGGAAGTTTCTCTTCAACAAGGTGCATAATCATAGCGATGAAGATAGCGAATAAGGTTGGAGCAATAACACATCCCTGTTTAACGCCGGATTCCACTTTAAATGGATCGCTTTGAGAGCCATTGTTATTCAGGATTGTTGCCATCATGTCGTCATGGAGTAACCGCAAGATGTTCACAAATTTATCAGGGCATCCGATTTTCAGAAGGATGGTCCAGAGAGCAGTACGATTTACAGTATCAAAAGCTTTAGTCAGATCAATAAACGCCATGTACAGAGGGCGGTTTTGCTCCTTGCATTTTTCTTGAAGCTGTCGTGCAGTGAAGATCATATCCACTGTTCCCCTGGAAGGGCGGAAGCCATTTTGCGTTTCAGGGAGGATGTCTTCTGATACAGATAGGAGACGGTTTGCAATGATCTTTGCCAGGATTTTGCCTGCTGTGGCTAGAAGGGAGATGCCTCGATAGTTTCCACAGTCTGTTCTATCACCCTTTTTAAAGAGAGTGATAATTATGGCATCCCTAAAGTCTGCTGGAATCTCCTCCCTCATCCAGATTTTTTCGATGAGCTTATGAAGTTGTTGTGTAAGTTCAGGCCCGCCTTCTTTAAAGACTTCAGCAGGAATCCCATCAGGTCCACTAGCTTTGTTATTTTTCATTTGTTTAGTGGCTTTGCTGACTTCCTCCAAACTAGGGGGTACTGCAAGCTCATTTCTTATTTGTTTTTGTGGGATTTGCAAGAAGACTTCATCAGCCACAGTGGAGTGACGATTAAGGAGATTGTAGTAATGCTCTTTCCAGCGCAGTGCAATAGACTCTTTGTCCTTTAGAAGTTTAGCACCATCTACTGAGCGTAAGGGATTTGTACCATGGTTTGTTGGTCCATAGATGGCCTTTATGGCATTAAAAAAGCCCCGTGCATCATGAGCATCTGCAAAATGTTGGGTTTCTTGGGCTTTTTTTATCCACCATATGTTCTTAAGTTCTCTAGTTCTTCTTTGGACTTCTGCCTTTGCACTGGCGTAGATTTTTTTCTTAACGGCACAGTTAATATCTTTTTGCCATATCTGGAAGGCTTTCCTTTTCTTGTCAATAATATGTTCAATCTCACTATCGTTCTCATCAAACCAGTCCTGATGTCTCTTAGTCTGGTATCCGATAGTTTGTTCACAGGCTGAAATAATAGAAGTCTTCAATTTAGTCCAGTGTTCCTCAACATTTTCAGGAAGTTCCATAGGCAGATGTTCCTTGAGAGTTGATTGAAAGCAAGCTCGTTTAATAGGATCTTGAAGGGTCAGTGTATTCATTTTACGCCTTGGTTTTCTTCCTTGGAGCCTACGATGAGGGACAATCTTTATGGCCATCGTGGATCGAATTAATCGATGGTCTGTCCAGCAGTCATCGGCGCTCGTCATGGCTCTGGTGAGAAGTACATCACGGCGATCTCTAGCACGGACAATTATATAATCTAAAAGATGCCAGTGCTTCGACCGTGGGTGCTTCCATGATGTTTTAAATTTATTTTTCTGGCGAAAGAGTGTATTAGTAATGACAAGGTTATGCTCTGCACATTTAGTCAGAAGTAAGATTCCATTCGTGTTGCTGCTGTCAACTCCTTCTTTCCCAATGATCCCTGGCCACAAATCAAAATCACGCCCAACTCTTGCATTGAAATCGCCCAGGAGGATAATTTTATCCTCCTTTGGTATCTCTGATAAGATGGTGTCCAGCTGGGTATAAAATTTTTCCTTGATATCCTCATCTGCATCTAGTGTTGGTGCGTAAGCACTTAGGATAGTTGCCTGTTGGTTTTTGGCGAGTTTTATTCGCAGAGTTGAGAGTCGTTCGTTAATCCCAGTGGGAACTTCTGACAAGAGCTTCACAAGGTCGTTTTTGATAGCAAAGCCTACCCCATGTATTCGTCGTTCTTGTTCAGGCAGTCCTTTCCAAAAGAAGGTATAACCTCCTTTTTCTTCCTTCAACTGTCCTTCTCCTGCTCTTCGAGTTTCTTGGAGTGCTGCTATATCGATATTAAAACGTCTCAGCTCCCTTGCAATAATGGCAGTCCTACGTTCAGGTCGTTCACTATCCATATTGTCTTGCAGTGTCCGTATATTCCATGTTCCAAAATTCATGTGTTTTTTTACGACCGCTAGATGGTGACCCCACTGGTCGCGGTAATCCAGTCAGGGAGAAAATGAGGCAGACTATGTTTAGGGCACCTTTTCTAGCCCCCTCCCCATATGGGGTGAGCAGAGTGGATCCTAAATAGGGCTGCTCAGTCGTGGATACAGCTGCCGAACTACTCAACTGCCTCGATCCTTGAGTCAGGGCGACTGAATCTGTATCCACCGCCCATGTGCTGTTCCATGACTAGGAGCTTCCGGATTTCACAGTCCTGCCCCCGTTGCCATTCGTCAGTCGCCATGGGACTTTTGGTTGTTTTGGGTTTGGTGTGGTTGGAAGACGCCTGTGCGTGAATTTGTTTTATGTGTGGAGATCGGTGCACAACGATCAGCACACAACCTTCACAGAAAAAGGCTCTAATCCAATGGCATGGATACCATGACGATTGGTGACCTTTTGTCTGCTGCAGCCTTCATCCGCCTTCACAGCCGTTGTAACAATACACCTTGTTATCTTCCGCCTGTTCTGCCGTTGAGGACTTTCTTGGATCGTTCTTTGTCTGGTTCCTCCCCCTGGACCTTACCGCCATGGGTGACCCTGCCAGGAGTACATGACTCCCGACGGCTTCGCTCACAGGGTTCATTGGGAACACACAAGCCCACTCACCACAACAAGGTGACGATCCAGCGAGTGAGATACTCGCATATATACATATACATATACGTACATATACATATACATATACATATACATATACATATACATATACATATACTGTATATATATATATACTGTATATATACCTACCTACCTACCTACATACATACATATATACATACATACGTGCTTTTGTGATTGTGGATATATTTAACAAATATTCAGTTCCTTGTTGTTGGAACCTTTTCTTAAACATTTCTTTCCCTTTCCATCTAGCTCCTCCATTTTCTGAAGCAAGTGTCTTTTAACAATACCGTAGGGGACAAGGTGTCCTTTGACCTGAATGGGGTTTTTCTAACAGAATTTGATGTCATAAACTGGGTTTTGTTTCCAAACCTGTCTTTTATTAGAGTACATGTTGGAATGATCAACTCTCAAGCTCCAGGAGACCAAAAGGTTATTATGAATGAAAATCCCATTGTATGGCACTATCGGTTTAACCAGGTAAGACATAAATGCAAACCGTTAGGAAGTCACCATACTGTATTATTGTCAGAACTCTGCAGAGTCCTGCCATCGTGACAGACCCGTATGTGGTATACAGTATTATTGATAAGGATGTAAGATATTGACCTCAAAATTGACTTTGGATGTTTTTTTTCCACTGAGGATGAATCTCCTTTTTTTACAAAAAAAATAATAATTAAATAACTCATGTTCTGATTTTAATCCATTTTTGGATTAAATTTTAATCAGTTTGCAATTTCGCCGAAAAATAAACTTTCATATCTATTACTTCAAATATACAGATTTCATGCTTTTCTAGTAACATGAATATTTTTGCATTGTTTTAGAGCCAGTTTACTGTAGTGGTTAAGGAGTTGTTAGAAAGAAGGGGATCCTGAGTTTTAGTCCCCCGTTCAGCATGAAACCTGGCTGGGTGACTTTGGGCCCATTACTCTGTCTCAGCCCAACCTACCTCACAGAGTTTTTCTTGTGTGGAAAGTGAGAGGCAGGAACAATATGTTTGCCCCCTTGAGTTGGACATAATAAAGCCAGGATATAAATCTAATCATAAAAAAATAAAAATAAGTTGACATCCTTGTCTAGTACCATTGTTGAATAAAAGAGGAGATGAAAAAAGATCTTTGACCTTCACTTTTCATTTGGGGGCCTCATAGAGAATCTAGATCAACTTTAGAAATCCTTAAGGAAATCCACATTTGGCTATGGAAACATACATATATTATTTATATCTTTTTCTATCACAAACTTTTCCCAACAATTGATAGAGTTACAGCTTTGTCTTTTCTGTTTTTATTGAATTTAATCTAATCTGCTACTAGCCAAACATATTCTGACACATGTCTACTTTTAATAAACCCCCTTTAATCATTCTTCACCATTGGGGAAATTAGTCAATGAAATACGCTAGCTAAAACAGCAGCTTAAATTTTAATGTCTACAGTTGTCTATGAAATAGGTCTATAATTAGGACACAAGATATACACTTCTAACCAGGTTTTTGTGCAACTAATATATATAGTATTAAATAAAGACAATAAAATACCATTTTGCAAAAATTTCAATGAAATAGATCTATAATTAGGATCTCAACCATAGTTAAAGGAAAGTGTAGTTATTGTTATTATAAGGAATCTGAGAATGGAAGATCACTTTCAGCTTTTAGAAAGTATCTATATCTTCATCATATTAGTTCTCAGCTTTCATATATAAGTCAGCATGCATTTTTTTGTTATTGAAATTTTATATCTTCCAGAGAAGTATATATCATGTAATTCCCATATGTAATTACTGTATTTTTTATCTTTTTTGATCAGACATACGGTATAGCTTTATTAAGTCTCTCATTCAACAATTAAGTTTTTTTTGTATTAAGCCCAAAATATTGCAATGTGCTAAAACAAATTTACTGCCATTCAACAGTAGACCTAATGAGAAGGGACGTATGAAATGTATGAGGGAACTATGGATGTATAGAAGACCTGCATCCACACTAACTGAGAAACAGCTAGTTACCCAACACTTCAACATAGTGAAGAGGAAGCTGCTCTCACAACTTGAGATAGACCAACTACACATTATATCCCAGATTCAAGAAGACCCGGAAGAACAACTGGAGGTGCAGCCAACACCTGAAGTTGGAATGTCACTGCCACCCCCTCCATTACAGAGCACAGCAGCTGATATGAGGCAAAAGATCATGGATAAACTAGCTACAGTCAACTTCCGAGACCAATTACCAAGTCTCAGTGGAGAAGTACCATCAGATAGTATCCTAGAAGATGCCAACAGAGCCTTCACGACAATCCCTACTAGCACTATAACTCAAACCAATGAACTGGTATACACTATATCCACTGTAATCCTGGGGATACTTGGCTACATGATCAAGAAGAACAGCACTACATAACCCCCTTGGAAAATGAGGTTGGAGGCTAAGATCAAGGCAATATGGAGAGAAATTAGTCAGCTGGTAGAACTACAGAAGGGTGTGAAGTTTAAGGATAAGACACGGCTACTGAAAAAATACAAGGGCCTGACTCCATCTGAAACCCTAGAGACTGCTAAACAAAGGCTCACAGCACTGTCTACCAGGCTAAGGAGATACACTAGAGAAGCAGAGGCCAAGAAGATAAATGTCTTGTTCACCAAAGAACCATCCAAGATGTACTCCCAGCTGCAGTGCAACAACACAGTAACAGCAGAACCAGCAATAGCGGAAATGGAACTGTACTGGAAGAACATCTGGGAGAAAGAGAAAACACATAACACCAGTGCAAAGTGGCTGTAGGACCTGAGAGTAGACCACAGAAATCTCCAAGAGCAGGAACCAGTCATTATCACAGTAGCAGATATCCAACAGCATGTCAAGAACATGAAGAGCTGGACAGCACCTGGCTCAGATATGATCCACACCTACTGGTTAAAGAAACTAACAGCAGTGCATGAACACCTAGCAGCATAGATGAACCAGCTGCTAGCAGAAGGCTCCCACCCAGACTGGCGAACAAAAGGTAGGACACTACTGATCGTGAAAGACCCCAACAAGAGAACAACACTGTCCAACTACCAGCCAATAACCTGCCTCCCCACAACATGGAAAGTCCTATCAGGCATCATAGCCACAAAGCTGCAGGACCATATGGGCCAGTACAGTAGCACAGCTCAGAAGGGCATTGGGAACAACACCAGAGGCTCCAAATACCAGTTGCTCATAGGTAGAGCAGTTGCCTGAAACTCAAGGTCTAGGCAGACTAATCTGAGCACAGCCTGGATTGACTACAGGAAAGCCTACAACTCAATGCCTCAAACATAGATCTGTGAATGCCTGGCACTATACAAAGTGAAGAAGACACTAAGGACCTTCCTCAAGAACTCAATGGGACTGTGGAAGACAACACTGGAAGTCAACTCAAGACAGCTCGCACAAGAAGCCTTCAATTGTGTTATATAGAAAGGTTATGCACTGTCCGCACTGCTTTTCTGCATGGGCTTGAACTCCCTCAGCCAGATTATCACAAGAACTGGATGTGGATACAAGTTCAAGAGTGGAACTACCATCAGCCACCTCCTCTAAATGGATGACATCAAGCTGTATGCTAAGAGTGAACAAGACATCAACTCATTGATCCACCTGACACGGGTCTACAGTGAGGACATTGGGATGTCATTCAGACTAGAGAAGTGGGCCAGATGGTAGTAAAGAGAGGGAAGGTAGTTAAGACTGGTGGGGTGGAACTACCACCAGGCCACATAGCAGACGTATAGACCAGCTACAAGTACCTTGGTATCCCACAGTCACATGGGAACCACGATGAGGAGGCAAGGAAAACAGCAACATCCAAGTTCCACCAAAGGATAAGACCGGTCCTGAAGAGCCAGCTCAATGGGAAGAACAAAAACCATTCCATTAACATGTATGCCCAGCCAGTCATCAGATACCCTGCCAGTATAGTGAGCTGGCCAAAGGAGGACATGGAGGCTGCTGATGTGAAGACCCGGAAGCTCCTCACAATCTATGGAGGCTTTCACCCCATGTCCAGCACCCAGAGACTGTACACCAGCCGGAAAGAGGTCGGGCGGGGTCTGGTGAGTGTCAAAGCCACTGTCCTGGATGAGACCCAGAGCATCCAAGAGTACATCAGTAAGATGGCACCTAAAGATGAGCTGCTGAGAGAATGCCTGAGGCAGCAGCAGACATGGAAGGAAGGTCAAGCAGAGGAAGTGCCATGGCAAGACAAGACCCTGCATGGGATGTACCATCGACAGATAGCTGAGGTGGCTGACATTGGGAAATCCTACCAGTGGCTGGAAAGAGCTGGACTAAAAGACAGTACTGAGGCACTGATCGTAGCAGCACAAGAACAGGCACTAAGCACCCGATGCATAGAAGCAGGAGTCTACCACACTAGACAGAACTCAAGGTGCAGACTGTGCAGAGAGGCCTCAGAGACAGTCCAACACATAGTGGCAGGATGTAAGATGCAGGCAGGAACAGCATACACTGAACGGCACAACCAAGTAGCTGGCATAGTGTACAGGAACATCTGCACAGTGTATGGGCTAGACCCTCCAAAGTCCAGATGGGAGATTCCACAGAAAGTGGTGGAGAATGACAGGGCTAAGATCCTGTGGGACTTCCAGATCTAGACAGACAGGCAGGTACTGGCCAATCAACCAGACATTGTGGTAATAGACAAGGACCAGAAGTCAGGCAGTGGTGATAGATGTAGTGGTGCCAAGTGACAGCAACCTCAGGAAGAAGGAGTATGAACGCACAGAGATAGAATGATCCACAGATACCTATGGTTGAAGATTGGATTGTTAAATTAATTTAGCCAAATGGCTAAATTAACAGCATTAATTAGAGAACATTCGGTTTATGGATTTATATCTATTTGGCAACCACTTCTAGAGTACTTGCTTGTGGTAGAAAAAAGTGATGTTCTGATTTTGGGTTTTAATGATTAATTGGTTTATTTTAATAGAAATTATGTTACTATGTTTTAATCATTGGTAAGAGATTATTTTTGTAAATTTATCTATATCTGTATCGGAGAAAGTCGGAAGTCACTTTTCCGTCTTTGTTTTCTGTCTATTTGCACTTTTATAGGTTTTTTTCTTTTTTCTTTAGTTCTATTTTCTTGTTTTTCTGTATTTTCTATTTCATATTTTAGCTGTACTCTGAAAATCAATAAAGTTGAAACAAAAAAAAAAAAAGGAAGAAGGAGTATGAGAAGCTGGAGAAGTACCAGCACCTGAAGGAAGAACTAGAAATGATGTGGAAAGTGAAGGCCAAAGTGGTCCCAGTGGTGGTAGGAGCACTCGGGGCTGCGGCTCCTAAGCTGGGAGACTGGCTCCAACAGATCCCAGGAGCAACATCAGAGCTCTCTGTCCAGAAGAGTGCAATGATAGGAACAGCTAAGAAGTAGCAGAACCCTCAAACTCCCAGGCCTCAGGTAGAGGACCCGAGATTGAGGAAGACACATGCCACCCATAGGTGTGAGAAGGCAATTTTTTTTCTACACACACACTCATAAACACACACACTTTAAACCCGTGATTAAGAAGGCTAAGTTATGCTATATACAGTATTCTGGTAGAATATTAGTAGAATAGGATAATTTGGGGTAAGAACATTTTAACCTTAAGAGCATCTCTAGTAATAGGAACTTATATGCCATGTTCACCTCTGGACTGGAAGGATTCTCAACTTATCTTTGTGAACATTTATGTTGGTTTATGGTTTCCCCTCTCATTGGTGAATTTGGTGCAACCTCTCTCGCTCTGTAATGACAAGTGCCAGCCTGGTCACAGGAAGCAAAAGAGAGAAGGGGAGCCCTTCTGCTGCTATGACTGCATTCCCTGCCCAGAAGGCAAGATGTCTGAGTGGGAAGGTAAGAACAGTTCAATTTTTCAAAACACATTAGTTGCCAATCCTGTGAATGTAGAAGGGGATTCCTGTATAGGAATTTCCCAGCAGATGCCTGTATTCTGTATCTGGGTAGCTCAGGAAAGAGCTAATAAATGGATCCAAGTTGCTTGGGTTTGGGTACATTGGGCCTAATTCTTGGTGAAGAGACTCTCAGGGAAAATAAGTTCCCCACAATTACACTCTGAATGAATGTACTCCTGCAGTACTTCCAATATGGGGAGAAGAGAGGAGAACCAGAGAAGTCAAAAGACTCAGCATAGAGTTGAATGCATTTCTGTGAAATCCAGATAAGGCATCTGGTATTGGGCTCCTCTAGCAAAGGTTAATCTCTGAAGAGAAGAGTATTTCTTGCAGAAAATTGATCTTCCTCAGTAGCAGACTCTTGATTGACCTACATATAAAATATTATTATTATTATTTGTTTAATTTATATGACCGCCCACCTCCCCACATGGGGAACTCTGGGTGGTAGTTTTATATATTATAATATATATATAGTAATATATATATATATATATATATATATATATATATACATACATACATACATACATACATACATACATACATACATACATTGCTCAAAAAATAAAGGGAACACTGAAACAACACAATGTAAGTCCAAGTCAATCACACTTCTGTGAAATCAAACTGTCCACTTAGGTAGCAACACTGATTGACAATCAATTTCACATGCTGTTGTGCACATGGAATAGACAACAGGCGGAAAGCATAGGCAGTTAGCAAGACATCCCCAATAAAGGAGTGGATCTGCAGGTGGTGACCACAGACCACTTCTCAGTTCCTATGCTTTCTGGCTGATGGTTTGGTCACTTTTGAATGCTGGCGGTGCTTCCACTCTAGTGGTAGCATGAGACGGAGTCTACAACCCACACAAGTGGCTCAGGTAGTGCAGCTCATCCAGGATGGCACATCAATGCGAGCTGTGGCAAGAAGGTTTGCTGTGTCTGTCAGCGTAGTGTCCAGAGAATGGAGGCGCTACCAGGAGACAGGTCAGTACATCAGGAGACGTGGAGGAGGCCGTAGGAGGGCAACAACCCAGCAGCAGGACCGCTACCTCCGCCTTTGTGCAAGGAGGGACAGGAGGAGCACTGCCAGAGCCCTGCAAAATGACCTCCAGTGGACCACAAATGTGCGTGTGGCTGCTCAAACGGTCAGAAACAGACTCCATGAGGGTGGTATGAGGGCCCCAGGTCCACAGGTGGGGGTTGTGCTTACAGCCCAACACCGTACAGGACGTTTGGCATTTGCCAGAGAACACCAAGATTGGCAACTTCGCCACTGGCGCCCTGTGCTCTTCACAGATGAAAGCAGGTTCCCACTGAGCACATGTGACAGACGTGACAGGGTCTGGAGACGCCGTGGAGAACGTTCTGCTGCCTGCAACATCCTCCAGCATGACCGGTTTGGCAGTGGGTCAGTAATGGTGTGGGGTGGCATTTCTTTAGGGGGCCGCACAGCCCTCCATGTGCTCGCCAGAGGTAGCCTGACTGCCATTAGGTACCGAGATGAGATCCTCAGACCCCTTGTGAGACCATATGCTGGTACGGTTGGCCCTGGGTTCCTCCTAATGCAAGACAATGCTAGACCTCATGTGGCTGGAGTGTGCCAGCAGCAAGACGACGGCATTGATGCTATGGACTGGCCCGCCCGTTCCCCAGACCTGAATCCAATTGAGCACATCTGGGACATCATGTCTCGCTCCATCCACCAACGCCACGTTGCACCACAGACTGTCCAGGAGTTGGGGGATGCTTTAGTCCAGGTGTGGGAGGAGATCCCTCAGGAGACCATCCACCACCTCATTGGGAGCATGCCCAGGCATTGTAGGGAGGTCATACAGGCACGTGGAGGCCACACACACTACTGAGCCTCATTTTGACTTGTTTTAAGGACATTACATCAATGTTGGATCAGCCTGTAGTGTTCTTTTCCACTTTAATTTTTGAGTGTAACTCCACATCCAGACCTCCAGGGGTTGCTTACATTTGATTTCCATTGCTTTTTGTGTGATGTTGTTGTCAGCACATTCAACTATGTAATGAACAAAGTAATTAATACGAATATTTCATTCATTCAGATCTAGGATGTCTTATTTCAGTGTTCCCTTTATTTTTTTGGAGCAGCTTATATATATATATTGTGTGTGTGTGTGTGTGTGTGTGTGTGTGTGTGTGTGTGTGTGTGTATATATATATATATATATATATATATATATATATATGGTTTTATGTATCAAACTTTTGTGTAACTAAGGCTCAACTTTTCTTTTCTAGATCTGCCTGACTGTGTGGAGTGCAAAGATCATTATCCAAACAAGTTTAAGAATATTTGCATCCCCAAAACTGTAACCTTTTTATCCTATAATGAACCTATGGGAATGGGTTTAGCCACCGGTGCTCTTTTCTTTTTTCTAATCACTGTTGTCTTGATAAGAACATTTTTAGTGCACCACAATACTCCTATCGTCAAAGCCAATAACCGGGACCTCACATACACTCTTCTCATCTCCCTCCTGCTCTGCTTCCTTTCTACATTGCTTTTTATTGGGCAACCTCAGAAGGTGATGTGTGTCCTGCAGCAATCGGTTTTTGGCATCGTCTTCTCAGTGGCTGTTTCTTCTGTATTGGCCAAAACCATCACTGTGGTTCTGGCATTCATGGCCACCCAACCAGGAACAAAGAGGACTAGGTGGATGGGGAAAGGGCTGGCCAGTTCCATTGTTATTTCCTGTTCTTTTATTCAAGTAGGCATTTGTGCCGTGTGGCTGGCAACCAGTCCCCCATTCCTGGATGCTGATATGCACTCAGTAAAGGGTGAAATTACCCTGGAATGTAATGAGGCAGCCCCCATCATGTTTTACAGTGTGATTGGGTACATGGGCTTTTTAGCTATTGCCAGCTTCATTGTGGCTTTCTTTGCCAGGAATTTACCAGACAGTTTCAATGAAGCCAAATTCATCACTTTCAGCATGGTAGTGTTCTGCAGTGTGTGGCTGTCATTTGTCCCAACCTACCTGAGCACCAAAGGAAAATTCATGGTTGCTGTGGAGATTTTCTCTATTTTAGCTTCCAGTGCTGGATTGCTGAGTTTCATATTTTTCCCCAAATGGTACATTCTTGTTGTGAGGCCTGAACTGAACAACCGGGAGCATCTTAAGTGGAGAAACCACTGAAGAAGCAAGGAAGATCTCTCGGAAAGCCACATATGTTACATCCCTTCTAGGTAAAACACAACACGACACAACAGATTTAGATCAGAGGACATGCACTGTAGTAGAAATTGATAAAGATATGAACCATCTCCTTAATTCCAGGCAATTTATTTTTCAGACAATTTAGCAGAACAGAAGTAAAGAATCCTCCCATCCTTCTTAGAGTTAGAAGTCCTTTCAGTAATTGTATAGATTACAAATTTGGCAGTCTGCACTGAACAAATTTATATGGACAAAGCTAAAATATATGCATCCACACACACAAAAAAACAGTTTTTAAATGATAAAAGTAAACAAAAAACTAAAAAGCTTTCCCTGAATTTCCCGAGCTATTCCCCAAGGAAATCTGCTGAAGCTACTGTTACAAAAGTTCTTTCTCATTGGCATAGTGATTGTAACACTGGACTGACATGCAGAATGTACCCAATTCAAAATTCACTAGAAATTTGAAACAAAATATTTTTCTTAGGCTGAGATAACTAACTTTCCACTTAAAAAAATAATATCAAGTAGACTATACAATATAAAGTCTGCTAGTGCACCATATGAAATCATCCTGGCTGATTCGGATCCAGTTTTCTTCTATACAACAGGCACATTTTATAACCATTATTTCAACTGGAAGAACCAAGAAAAAATAAAAACATAATAAGGTGCAGGATACTGTATTCAGGGAAAGCTGAGAAAATCAGGTGATGGGCCCTTAGTGCCTCACCAAAGTATCCAGAGTAGAGGCATTTGCCTTGAAAGCAAAGCCCAGCAGGCAAAACAAATGGCAGTATGATGGTTAACATAAACAGGAAAAGACTTCTTTGAACGCGGAAGAGATGAGGTGTTTATTTGGTTGTCATTTGGAATCTAAATGGATATTTTTGCTTCTGCTTTTGTTTTCTTTTTATTGGAGGGTCAACAAGTGAACCAACAGATATTGTGATTCCTTTATAGTGGAAGAAAAATGTCTCTTGATATTTATTATTAATAATGTATTCTCTTTCTCTTTATTTTTGTAAAATAAAGTAGAAAATATATCAATAAATGGTTTTCAAAAGTATCATTTGCAAACATAAGAAACTTTCTTTCTTTTAAACTAGTTGTTTTCCAAATATTTATACAGACGTATAGTATTTAAAATAGAAATGTAACATTCTCAATATTATTTAGTGCTTTGTACAAAACTATATAAGTACAAACAAAATTATTTTAAATAATTAATACTATTAATACAAGAAATTTTGCCCAAATTAAGCCTTATGTTATTCATTGTAGAGCTCATCATTTAATTTTTGTGTTTTCTTTCTTTCTTTCTTTCTTTCTTTCTTTCTTTCTTTCTTTCTTTCTTTCTTTTCTTTTCTTTTCTTTTCTTTTCTTTTCTTTTCTTTTCTTTTCTTTTCTTTTCTTTTGCCAAAATAATGCTTCTGAGCTTAGGGACTCTCATGTAGCAGCTATCTCAACTCTCTAAGCAGTTGTGTCTTTTCCTGGGATGATACTGTTGCCCTTTGCAGCCACTGTGCAATCCCACAGAAAAGATATTTGTCTTTTAATAGTTGCACAGAAGTTCTACATGTGAATCTGTATGTGCACTGAATCGCCTGTTTGCCCTCAACATCTGAACTCCTGCAATACTGTAATATAGAAGTATTTTTCTTGGCAACATAGAAAAGTCTGTGGTGATGCTGGAGACTGAATGTGAGTTCTGCCTCGTTGTTGTATTTTCCTGGGTATGAGGATCAGAAAGCATCTTTCCCGATGCTAACTCCAGCAAGGAAATAGGAAGCTGAAAAGGGGGAAATGGGATTACCCCCTCCTAGCTATCCTTCTGAAGATGCTAATGACCAAATCAACTTTAGAAAATGCATGGTAACATTACTTCATGAAAGCAAGGATTGTCAAACCTCCAGCAGGCTACTGAAATATTGGAATGTATTGGTACATTTTGAAACAACTCACCTCTTCCATGATGTTATTATATTAGTACATTAATTTAAAGGACACAGCAGCTCGACAAGTCAGATTATTTCAGAGCGCTGAAAACCAGGCTAGCTTTTCCCTGTTTGCGGGGGTCTATTGAAAGTATAAGACCACCAGAGTTTCTCCCCAGAGAGGGGAGAACCAGATTACTCTCTGGGTCGTTGGGATCTGCCCCCTCCTGTCTTTTTCATTGTTTTCCACCACGGAAGAGCAGGGGGGGGGAAAGCGGAGGAACGGCTGGGGGAGTAAACTGGCTCTCCAGGGAAATCGTAAGTCTCCTAATAGAGAGACACCAGGGCTAAAGCCGGCTTTTAGACCACTTTTTTTATTTATTTTTTTCTAGATTATATTGTCTTAATATCTAAGATCTATCTCTGGACAATGCTCAAAATGTTGGCAATATTTGCTCTTTCTTTGTTGTAATAATTGCGGTGGAAGTAATGATGGATTTTATATCTGAAGTACAGTGAAAACGTCAGCAAACCTTTTTTTTTTACTTTATTTTATTTTTCCATTTTACTAGAGTGACTCCTGCTCATTTGGAAGTATAAGATATTTTGAATATATTTTGTTGGACTAATTACTAATTAATTGGCTTATTTCTTATTCTTTTTATAGTGGTTGAAGTTTTTCTTTTTCTTTTTCCTTTTTACAAACTGTATGAAATATTACTCTACTCCCTATTTTTGGATTAATGGATCTCTCTCTTTTACTTCAAGAATTTTTTGTATGTAGGTGATATTTTTTTCTCTTTTTCTCCTGCTCTTATAACTGGAACTATTTGGGACTTCTCAGGCTCTGGAAGACGAGATGTTTATTCACTCTCTTTGAGAAGCTAATTGTTTTGACTAGAGATTCTGTGGTGGCGGCTGGGCCTTGGGAACGTGAGGGGGGTGGAAAAAGGAAATGGCAGTTACAATTGCTGGTTTGATTCAAGAGTTTAGAGAGGAGGTTCGAAAAAGTCTTTCAGAAATTAAGAGATTATTGGAGGTTTTGTTGGTGGATTTGCAGGGCCAGGAACAAAAGATAGAATTGGAGGCAGAGGAAACTTCGAAATATTTACAGCAAAGAAGAGATGTCTTCAAGATAGAAGAGGAACAGGAGAAAGAAATTTTAAATGTATTATTGCAGTCGAGAGAGAGAGAAGTAAATATGAATTTGCAACTTGAGGGTTATTGTGAAACTGCCTGGTTTGGTATGGGAGGGGGAAAGATTCAGAAAAATACTTTAACATTTTATGAGACAAATAAAACAGATTTGTCAGGGGAAGCAGAGAAGAGGGCGGGGCGCTAGATAAGAAGCGAGCACGCAGCTCAGAGAGCCTAGCCTATTTCCCCAAACGTCAGAAGAAAGCTCCGCCCTAGGTTGAGCTGATATACTTGGGAATCTTCAGGCACTGTTAGTTTAGCAGGATTTCTGCTTGTAGGTATGCAATAAACACTAGAGACTAGATTCCTGGCCTCGGCGTGTTATTTCTGCATCTACACACGACATCAATCCTGCTAAACCAAAACTCCCATCGAAAGAGGGAGGAACACATAAACCAGAAGAATGGCTTCTCAGACACAGGAATTGCAGCAGGCCATAATCCAGTTAGCAGCGGCCTTGACACAACACCAGCAGCAGGTCGACGACCAGATTAATAACTTACAGGCGGCGATGCTTCAGCAGATGCAACAACCAGCCCCAGTCGTCCAGCAGCCGGCACCAGTGGCAGCACCCCCACCAGTCATTCTGCGATCCCCAGGGTGTTTACCAGAGAAATTTGGGGGAGAGACGGCACAGCTCAGGACCTTCATCGCCCAGTGCACCATGTTTTTCGACAGCAGACCAGCCGAGTTCCCGACAGAGAGGTCCAGAGTCACATTCATTTTAAGTTTGCTGAAAGGCTCAGCCGCAAGATGGTCCATTCCCATGGTGGAAGCTAACGACCCAATTCTGGACAACTACCAGAACTTTATGGCCCGTTTCAGAGCCCATTTTGATGATCCAATCAGAGAAGTCACTGCCAGCAGAGAGATCCGACGGCTCCGACAGGGGAACAGGAGAGTAGGAGCGTACATCGCAGATTTCAAACTGCTGGCAGGAGATTTGGGCTGGAATGAGGTGGCATTGAAGGATCAGTTTAAACAAGGACTGGACAAAGAGATTAAGACGGAGTTAGTGCGGCAGGGCACTCCAGTGACATTGGAAGACCTATACCAGTTAACAGTCGTCATAGATGCTTGATTGGAGGAGTTAAAGCAGCTTCGGCCGGGGAGAAACAGGGCAGGAACCCTACCGGCTTTTCCAGGTTTTGCTACCCCCTCTAACACATTTGTTCCCCTGAGCGCAGAAGAACCCATGCAGATAGGGGCCACAAGAAGGGGGCTCTCTGAAGCCGAGAGGCAAAGGAGAAGGGACAATGCACTTTGTTTTTATTGCGGGGGACCAGGGCACATTGCAAGGGTGTGCCCGACCTGACGCCAGGCAGCCCCGGTAAGATTTACAACCCAAGGCACAGAGCAGGCCCACATTCCAGCCGCTTCTTCTCAGCAGTTAAACTCCAATGGCCCCCCTTGTCAGAGCCCCGTAGGGAGGCCATCCAGCAATTAAAAAGGGCTCAGACGGCAGATCACAACCAAGATTTTTATATTGTTCCAGCCACGCTGACTACAGATTCCAAGCAACTATTACCGGTAAATGTTATGATTGATTCCGGGGCGACAACCAATTTTATAGATGGGGAAGCAGTGGAAAAGTTTCACATTTCAACTATGGCACTACCAAGCCCCATGCAGGTTGAAACCATCGACGGGCAACCTCTCAAGGCAGGTGCGATCGAACGTTGCACCCTGCCAATTCAGCTAACCATCGCAGATCACACGGAGTGGACCCAACTGTACATTACTGCTTCCTTGCAAGTCCCAGTCATTCTCGGGGCACCTTGGTTGAGACTTCACAACCCCAATTTGGACTGGATGACCGGAGCAGTTTCCTTTCCCTCTCAAGACTGTCGGCACCACAAATTGCAGGGCATTACCCAAGCCCAACCGGCAGCTGCAAGCCGGGAAGCAGGGAAGGCTCCCCTACCAACAAAGTATGGAGATTATGCAGACATCTTCAGAGAGCAAGAGGCCACAGTGTTGCCCCCCAATAGATCTTTCGACTGTACAATAGATTTGAAGCCTGGAGCCAAGATCCCAGCGGCACGGCATTATACAATGTCCCCAAAGAAGCTAGCTATACTGAAGGAATATTTGGATACCAACCTAAAAAAGGGTTTCATTCGGCCATCATCACCGGCATCTGCCCCTACCTTCTTCGTGCCTAAAAAGCCCGATCCTTTCGCCCCGGCGGCACAGGCTGGCGATCAGGGACCCCCCATGTGCACGGTGCATGACTACAGCGCACTCAACGCAGTCACCGTTAGAGACCACTACCCTCTTCCAGTGATATCGGAGTTGCTAGATCGCCTGCAAAAGGCTCGTATTTTTACCAAGCTAGACCTCAGGAATGCCTACAATTTGATCAGAATAAAGCCAGGCCATGAATACTTAACGGCTTTTAACACCAGATATGGTACGTTTGAGTATTTAGTCATGCCTTTTGGACTAAGTAATTGTGGGGCAGTATTTTCCAGGTTCATGAACCACATTTTCTCAGACTTGTTAGATAAATATGTCATTGTGTATCTGGATGACATTCTGATTTATTCTGAGGACCCCACCTCCCACATTACCCATGTGCGTAATGTTCTGCAGAGATTAAGAGAGAACAAGCTGTTTGCGAAGTTAGAAAAGTGCGCCTTTGACTTAACGCAATTAGACTATCTGGGATACAGGATTTCCACAGAAGGCGTAGCCGTGGATCCTGCAAAGGTCCAAGCAATTATGTCATGGAAGCCTCCCCATAACGTCAAGGAGCTCCAACAATTTCTGGGGTATGCGAATTTCCTTCACAAGTTCATTGCCTCATATGCGGAGAAAGCGCGTCCCCTTACTCAGCTTTTAAAGAAAAACAGACGCTTTTGCTGGGGGGAACAGCAGCAAGCGGCCTTTCAAGAATTTAAACAGCTGTTTACCTCCCCACCACTCCTGAGGCACCCGAACCCTTCAAAACAGTTCCACGTCCAGTGCGACGCCTCTAACTTTGCCGTTGCCGCCATTTTACTCCAAGCGGTGGACGAAAGGGGGGAAGATTTATTACCCTGTGCCTATTTCTCTCGCACGCTGTCACCAGCAGAGAGGAATTACGATGTCTTTAACAAGGAACTGCTTGCCATAAAATCAGCCTTTCAAGAATGGAGGCATTGGTTAGAGGGTGCAGCTTTGCCAATCAAGGTTTACACAGACCATAAAAACTTAGCGCTGTTGCAGAGCTCGGGATCCCTCAACCCCCGTCAGGTCAGATGGAGTCAATTTTTTTCACGCTTCGATTTCGTCATCTCGTATTTGCCAGGCAAACAAAACAAGCTGGCTGACGCGTTGTCTAGGCAGCCGCAGGACGTTGCAGAACCTGACCAAGCCACCCAAGCCACAATCTTGCACCCTCAAAATTTTGAGAAGCCTCCCGAAGGGGTCCAAGTAGAGAACTTGGCAGCAGTTAGACTAGTAGACAATCTCCTTGTAAGAATCAAGGCACAGCAGCAACAAGACCCCTACGCACGGGCTAGGCTGGATGACCTCCAGGGGGCCCAGCATGGTACACCGTCCCCTTTCACAGCGGAGGCAGGGACCCTTTGGCATAGTGGGCGGCTTTATGTTCCCAAGACCCTGAGGGAAGAAGTATTACAGCTCTGTCATGATAGCCCAATGGCAGGACACGGGGTGTGTGTGTTCAAAACGCTGCACAGAACACTCAGAGACTACTGGTGGCCCAAGATGGCAGCACACATCAAGACTTACGTGGCCTCTTGCCACGTGTGTAGATGCGCTAAAACGGTTCCAGGGAAACCAGCAGGCCTGTTGCAGCCCCTGCCCACACACCCCCAACCTTGGGACACTGTCTCCATGGATTTTATCACCGACTTGCCACAGGCACAGGGTTTCACTTCCATCCTTGTGGTGGTAGACTGCTTCACAAAAATAGTGCACTTCATCCCCTGCAAGGGCCTACCAACAGCACAAGTTACAGCACAGCTCTTTTTGGACAATGTCTTCCGATATAGAGGTATGGTTAACCACTTGATCTCAGATCGCAGTTCGCAATTTACTTCCAGGTTCTGGGGGGTGCTTTTCCAGACGTTGGGGGTCAAAATACACTTGTCCTCTGCGAATCATCCTTGCAGTAATGGCGAAGCTGAGAAAACTAACCAGTTATTGCAGCAATATCTCAGATGTTACGTTAACTACTGGCAGGATAATTGGCCAGAACTTCTCCCCATGGCAGAGTTCACTTACAACAATGCAGTACATTCCTCAACCAAGATGTCCCCTTTCCAGGCTCTCTATGGCACAAACCCGAGAGTGTTGCCCCTTTCCTCACAACAAACAGCTGTGCCTGCAGCCACGGATTTCCTGGCAGAAAGACAGGCAGCCCATCACCTGTTAGCAGAGCAGCTAGAGCTGGCAAAGGCAGCCTATAAACAGAACGCAGATGAACACAGACAGGAAGGACCCCCCATATCACCAGGAGACAAGGTCTGGCTCTCTACAAAGTTTCTACCCACTAACAGACCTTGCAAGAAGCTGGACTCTAAGTTTATTGGCCCTTTTCAGGTGATACAGCAAATAAACCCTGTGGCTTATCGTTTGCAGCTTCCACACTCCATGAGGATTCACCCAGTGTTTCACAAGTCCTTGTTAGTCAAAGATTCCCCTCCAAGTGCCTTGCGGTCTCATACCACCACCCCACCTCCGGTACCGGAGTACAAAGGGGAACCGGAGTACAAAGTGCAAGAGATTTTGGACTCCAGAAGGAGGGGCAGGGGGATTCAGTATTTAATACACTGGAAGGGGTATTCTCAGACAGAGCGCTCCTGGGAAAATGCCAAAGATGTTCACGCACCCTTCCTAGTGCATAGGTTTCATCAGATTTTCCCTCACAAGCCTCGACCAGCTCAACTCCCAGAGCTACAGCCCCCAGCTGAAGACGAGGAAGCCGACCAGCCTGAGGATTTCGTAAGTTGCCAGCAACCATTCCTGCTCCCCCCGTCAGACCCAGTGAGGGGGGAGGAGGTGGATTCGCATCCCTCCACCTCTGGTTGCCAGCTCCCAGGAGGGGGGAGGGAGAACCTTTCTAACGATTTAGCTGTTTTTCAGGAGAGGCCAGCTGCACCTGGGCTATCAGATCAAACAGAGAGATGCGAGCCTTCCCCCGACATTCCTTTCCTGGATGACCTCCATTCACTGCCCAGCTCCCAGGAGGAGGAGCAGATGGACACATTTTCACACGGGATCCTGCCCGACACCAAGGACGAAAGGGGGGAGGGAGTTGCTATGGAGTTTTTGGATGGAGAGGGGGGTGGTGTCAGGGGAAGCAGAGAAGAGGGCGGGGCGCTAGATAAGAAGCGAGCACGCAGCTCAGAGAGCCTAGCCTATTTCCCCAAACGTCAGAAGAAAGCTCCGCCCTAGGTTGAGCTGATATACTTGGGAATCTTCAGGCACTGTTAGTTTAGCAGGATTTCTGCTTGTAGGTATGCAATAAACACTAGAGACTAGATTCCTGGCCTCGGCGTGTTATTTCTGCATCTACACACGACAAGAATATACATTATGACTTTGGTATAACCTGAATAGAAGATTTAGATTAAAAGATGGGTTATAAGGTTAATGGAGCCATGGATTCTAATTGGAAAAACTATTATTACTATAATTACTAATAGGAATATTATTGAGAATTGTTATAAGGTTATGTATTAGTGGAACAGATAGTTATAAAAATTAGTTACTTAGGTAAATATGTAGGAAGATCTAGAAAATGGTATAATTATAGTTTTAATATAGATTATGTTTAGATTTGTATTATTTTATATGGATATATATGAATAGAATGAATATATATATATATATATATATATATATATATATATATATATGAATGATTCAAGACCAATTGGACTTTGGAGAGCGCTTCCGGGTGCTGAAGACGCCGGTGCGTTGAACCGAGCGCTCCTGGCTCGGCTCAGCTGTTTGCCTGTTTGCAGCGGTTTTTAAAGAAATAAAACTGCTGAAACCTCCCCTTTGAAGAGAAGGGGATCAGAAGATAAACCACAAGGGTCGCTGGGATCATCGCTCTTTCCCAATTCCTGTTTTTCCACCACGGGAAAAAGGAAATTGAAGCGACGAAAGCGACTGGAAGGACCATCGTTATTGCTCTACAGGAAACAGCGAAATCTTTTCAGATGAGTAGCACCTAAATTCAGCACTTTTAGTCACTGTTTTATATTTGTGTTTATTTTAACTTTACATATTATCTGCTAAGATCCTTCTATGGACATGACCGATGCTGCTGGTGATTGTGTAACTTTCTTGCTAAAGACGACTTGAGAAACGGTGGGAGCTTAAAGAACAATGACTTTACTTGGAAGTTAAATGGAGTGACATTGACTATTAACGAATGGCTTATTTACTGAAGTGGGGCTAATCTATTTTCCTCTCTGGATTTTGAATTCAAATGGGTTAATGTCTGCCTTTTATCTTATTTCATTGCCTTTCTGCTTTTCATCTTGAAATGGTATTTTTTTTTCCTTCTTTTTTCTGTAATGCGCTTGGAAATTATTTGGATTATAATGGGTATTTTTGGAATATTTTTGTTTTAAACAGTTTTGGGAATTTTCTTATTATTTGGGATTTTAGTGGACTTCCTTGTTGCTTTTTGTCTTGGAGAGTGAAGACATTTGGAGTTGGGGCTTTTTCCTATTCCCCCCCCCCCTTCTCTTTTTTTCCCCTCTCTCTCTCCTCTTTGGGACTTGTGATTATAAGCTTGCCTGAGAACTGGATTGTTATTACATTTTCAAGGATATTTTGACTACAGCTAAAGGACTTACCCGTTGTACTTTTATCTTTTATTTTTCTTTTATGTGAGAATTGTTGATTTTACCAAAGTACATTTTGCCCTTTTTTTTATGCAATATCTATTAAGAAAAAGCAGTATTACTTTTATTTTTTTATTTTTTATTGTATTTGGATTTTTTTTTCTCCTCTCTTCCCTCCTTTTTTCTTTTGAATCCCTAATAATTTTTTATCCCTCCTTTTCCCTTTTTTTTATTGTTTATAGTGGTTCTCCTTTGTCTTTTGTTATTTTTCTTTTTTCTTTACAGGAATAATATATACAACCTGGTTACTGCGGTTGCAAGAGTGAAGAGGGATAGATATAAGGAAATGGAGTCCATGGCTGCACCTTCAGAAGTACCAGAAGATATGGGAAAAATATTGGATGCGATTACAGCACTGATTCCAAAAATAGATGATTTTACTACTGCCTTGGAGGAAAAGATGGATATTTTAAATGTTACCTGGATGGATGACTTAATTACTTCTTTTGATATAAAAATAGATAAAAAGATGGACAATATTTTAGATCAACAAGTAGAAGTGAAAATGGAAGTGATGAAGGAAGACTCAGAAAAAGAATTTAGAAATGAAATACAGACTGTCAAAGAAATTGCAAATATTCTTCCAGGGGATTTTAAAGAGACACAAGGCCAGGTTAAGAAATTGGAGATTAAATCAGATTCTATTACTATGGAATATAATTTAGATGCTATTGTATTACCAGAAATGAGAGAAGAAGAATGTATTTTGAGTTTGATAGGAGCTCTGGAAAAATTAGATGAGAATATGAGAAAATATATAGTTGATACGTTAGTTCAACATTTAGAGACAGAAGAAGAAGACATGGACTCTGAGATAGATAAAATTTTTAGAGTTGAATCACGTTACGTTAGAGATAAGAAACTGTCAAGATATTTTGTGAGAAAAGCTATAAAAGAACAAAATCTGAAGAAATATTATAGCGAGAGATCAAAAATAGTAGGGTTGGGTATAACTTAAAAGAATTAAATCAGAATTTTTTTTTCTTTCTTTTTGTTTGGAATCTGGGTTGTATAAATAGAAAAATCCTTTTCTTTTTATTTCTATATGCATAGTATAATAGTATAGTTGGGTATATCTATATATGTATAGTTTTGGGAAAATTAAAGTGTACCAACAATACAGGAATGGATGTTGAAACTACTAGAAATGGCAGAAAATGACAAATTGATTTGCCTACTAAAAGAAAATTTTAATTATTATTCTTTAATGAGTGGAAATCTTTGATGGACTATTTGTCAAAAGCAGGAGGAGTAAAGCTAAATATGGAGTTTTTGTTGATTAGATTATAGATAAATAGTACATAATAGACAAGGAAAAATATATGAATGTTATATGAATAGCCAGCATGTTAAAACAAACTATCTATTTTATTCTTATGACCATAGACGGATCGGAGGTCATCTAATTTTTGTGTATGTCTTTTTCTTTATTCTTTTTTTCTTTTTCTTTACTGCACTTTTCTTTTTCTCTTCTTTTAATTTGTATTTCTTTTTCCGTTTCATCTTTATCTTTTAGCTTTGTATACCTAAAAACCTAATAAAACTTAATAAAAAAAAAAAGACTAATTGGACTTTATTAGGGATATAAATACAGATGTAAAAATGGAAAAAGTGATTAAAAATATTAAATGGATACATCTAAAAACATTTAAATTGACATTACTTCAAGGAGCGGAAATTATAGGTGGACTATTGGAGGACTGTAAGAAAGATGAAACTTATATGAAGAACAGAAGATCAGAAGATTGGATTATAGAAATTAAAGTATACTTGACAAAGAAACGTTCCTGTGTATTGGCTGAAAGACTAACATTTAAAGTAAAATATTGTATTTAATGACCAAAGATAGATTGGAGGTCATCTATCTTTTATACTATTTTAGTTCTCTTGGAATCATTCAATGTGTTATTGAACAGGAGAATATATTCCAGAAGTTCAAAAATGAAACTATAATAAATAACGAGTCAAGCAATTTAGTTTTTGAGATGTAAAGGCAATTAAATAAAAAAGTGACAATGGGGGAGGGAGTAGAGCACAAATAATACTCAAAACTAAGCATGCCAATCAATCAAATAAGAAGCAGTATTAATGTATTAGAATTAAGTACACTGTTAATTCAGTGAGAGAAAGGCAAGAAGTTTAGAGAGTACCATTTTTTATTCAGTGGGAGAGAAGAAGAACATTTAGTGAGTATCAATGGGTTCAATGGGATAAAGGCCTGAAATAAAGTTCTGGAATTCAATAACTGAAGGTGCTATTGATGCTGCAGTCATCTTCTGCTACTCATGTTTCTCTCCCTCTGGAAGCTCCCTAGTTGCTCACACTTCCAATCTAATAAGGACTGATAGGAGGAGTTCCTTCATTGGAATGTTATCAAGTGTGGGAAGCCAGGAGAAACTGAAGACCTTTGGACATTATTATAACATACGAAGGGAAGAATAGTCCTGCTGGATTAGGCCATGACTCTGTCTCAGTCCAGCATTCCCTTTCAGTGACCAGTCAGATCCTTCTAGCTTATTCACAAGCAGGAGGTAGAGTCATATAGCTTTTCTACCATTGTTCATCTGCAACAGGTATTTGAAAACAATAAAGGATAAGACATTCCCACACATTCCTTGGCAACCTCTTGGCTAAGTAAGTTCAAGGTCATTACAATACTCCTGTGAGAATTTGAGTGTAATTCCCTTTTTGTCAAAATCAAATCCTCCTTTGTCATATCCTCAGAAGCAAACCTTCCTTCCTTTCATTGAGTGAGAGCAATAAAGAAAAGCTGCTAGATAAATTTTCAGTATAATGTTATACTTAAACTTACACTATTCCTTTAAATCCAGCCAATATTCCATTATTCCCCACATTCTCTTGAATGGGGTAAAATCTCTTTTGTATATAAGCATGCAAGATAGGCCTCTTAGAGACCTGTATCATATACTTGTTCCTGATTTTCAGAGTATGAGTGGGCAATGTGGTGCTATCTATCAGGAGAATGTATAAGGCCTGAGGAAACTTAGGGAATAATGAGAATAAGTGAACAAAATGTTCAGTGAGAAATCAACATATTCAGTGTCCACAGAATGCAGTCCTGTTATAAGGAAGGAAGACACCTCAATGGGAAGCTGTAATGGCTGGAATACTGAACAGTTATCAAGAACATATAGCAGCAATATTCCATCAGCTTTCCACAGTAATATTTTGTTGCATAAAAAGAGTAGGTATATCTGCCAATATTGATTTCTGTTACTTTCCAAATTGTTCTTTATTTCTGCATTCAGTACAGGTTGGTACAGTTGCTGTACCTTAAAAACATTCAAATATGGTACAGGCAATTGGAAAGAAAAAATATTAAATTTAAAAATTCAACATGTAATATAACAGTAAATAAAAGCATACAATGGAATATCTATTGCAAAGGTGAAAGGTTGAAAGAAACAGTTGGGTCTTCAAGAGGTATGTAAAAATAGACTTGTAGATGCCTCCCATATATCAGAGGCCAGAGCATTTCAAAAGGGAATGTGTTTATTTTATCAAAGTAATGCTGATTACTATGCCAACAATATATTTCTAAGTACTAACAAGCTCTCTTATTGTGAAATTCACTTCAGTCAAATTCCTATCAATTTGCAGAATTTTTGCAACTGACTTTATTGCAACAGAAACATTTATTGGGATCCTTCCCCAACAAATTCCCCAATGAATAGGATACAACACTCAGAATTATAGACTCAGAATTTCAGAAGTTAAAGTTTGAAAACATTTGGAGAATGCCAAAATAGGAAGATTTTATGCATGAACATTTTTTCTGTACCCACAATAATGCTCCTCTAATTTCTGCGTCTGTTTCTTGAGACAAGTCATTTCAGACCCAATTGTCCCTTGTTAGGCCTGGAAAGATTCAGTTCAGATGTGATAAACAAATGGAGCACAAGGATTTCTCAGGTGTAAAGTGATGATTATCAGTAAACCACTAATTAATCCTGCTCTTTGTCAAATACTCCTGTGGAGTTTCATTATACCTAGAGAAAAGGATATTTTAACAGAACTAAGGATCTGAAACTCACAAAATTATTGTTGCGTTGCCTCAGATTCCCTACATTATATATACCAGTGTCATAGCCTGAAAATATTAAGATGCCTATTCAGCCAAATTATTTTAATCATGGCGGTTATAATTAAAGTGCTGTAGATAAAAAAGGGATCTGATTTAGATTATTTGTATTTGTGCTCAATATGATGATACTACTGATGCTGCTACTTTCTCAAATAGCTTGCCACAGTTACATTCTCAGATGTCATGTCCATGATCCACAGCCTCCAGTTCACAAGTATTATCAGCCTGGAGATCTCATCATTGGTGGTGTTGTTTCTCTGACTTTTATTATTTCTGATCCTCTGGCTTTTGATGTAGAACCTCCACCAGTGGTATACACAGATCTTAGGTAAGGAATTTCCCCTTGTTTTCTTCTTAAACCTACAGCCGAAGGAGGGTATTTTCCATAGTCCACTACCTGCTTACCAAGATGTAAGTTGCTTCTGAGTAGATATACAAATAAGTGGGCTGACAGTAGATTGGTTCCTTGATTTTAAATGCCTGTAAATGTTTTTCCCTAGCAATTTTTCTCTCATTCCACTCCCTTTTCTCTTCTGCACTTACTTATTTTATCTTCTTTGTCATGAAATCACATGTATACCTTTCCAAGAATAATTGATTTGATTGCTTACCCAATCAAACTTTTCAGATTTTCATTGTACATGATCAGAAGTAGAGATCTTTCCCAGTTTTCCAGTCATTTTGTAATCAGAATCAGCTGATTCCAAGATGTCTTAAAAACAAAACAGCAGTTTGTTGCACTAATTATGATCTCTCCCTATCTAGATCTTACCACTCTGATTTTCCCCTTTTGGGCAATACAGATCAGCACTTTACACTTCTGGGGAGTAGGGCTTTCTTTGAAATGAACTCATAGGTACAACTTTAGGTCTCATGATCCTTCCTTCTTAAAAGGCATCATGTATTATTTCACTTTTTGGCAAAATGTGATAAAGCAGCCTTGCTGTATTTGGGGACCCTCCTTTGCATTTCTACGGAATGAACCCTGCCCATCTGTGCCCAATATCTTGGCCTGATACTACTGCTACCTAGGAATGCGATTCTCAATACGCATTTGAAATGGATAATTAAAATATTTTTTATACAACGAACGAAGAAGAAAAAAAGAGTTACTGAGAACTGATAGGAAGTACTCTACCAATGAAGTTCATAACTAACATTGATAGAGCTTGGGTTTTATCTTTATGTAACTTCCAGAGTATGATTAATTTTAATAATAATAATAACAGTAATAAATGATTTTGACACCTGGGTCAAAATCAAGGCCCAGGAAGTACAGGCCTTCACGGACCATATAAACACTATAGATGCCAACATTAGCTTCACCAGAGAAGACACCAAGGACAACAGACTGGCATTCCTAGACTGTGAAGTCCTCATTGGGACCGGTGGCAAGCTAGAAATAGGGATCTACAGGAAACCCACACACACAGATCAATACCTGATGTTTGACTCCCACCATCCACTGCAGCACAAACTAGGAGTCATCAGGACATTGTCACACAGAGCAGAAACCATCCCCACCTCCATGGATTCCAAAAAGAATGAAAAGCAGCATCTGAGAACAGCTCTGCAGGCCTGTGGATATCCAAATTGGGCCTTCACCAAATCTAAGTCTACCAGACCTAAAACAGCGACAGATAGGGCTGAGACTCAGAATAAACGGAAGAACCTGGTCATTCCTTACATGGCTGGCGTGTCTGAAAAGATCAAACGGATATTTGGCAAACACCACATACCTGTATATTTCAAACCCACCAACACACTGAGACAGAGGCTTGTACACCCCAAAGATCAAACTCCAAAACACAAGGAAAGCAATGTAGTGTATGCAATCCAGTGCAGTGAGGAGTGCTCTGAACTCTACATTGGAGAAACCAAACAACCTTTGTACAGGAGGATGGCCCAACACAGGAGAAGTAACACCACAGGACCAGAGTCAGCAGTTTATCTTCATCTAAAGGAAAAAGGACACTCATTTGAGGACATTAATGTTCACATTTTAGACAGAGAAGATAGGTGGTTTGAGAGAGGGTCAAGGAATCCATTCATGCCAACTTGGAAAATCCTTCCTTGAATAGAGGTGGGGGCCTCAGGCATAACCTTTCCCCTATCTTCCTTCCTGCTTTGTCTTCTGTGCCTAGGAAGATTAAGACCATTTCACAAGCTCAACAGCAGCAGGGTAATCTTAACGATCCTCCTTTAGATGATAAAGGGACTTAGAAACAAACATCTCAAAAATAACCATGACCTAGCCCCAGGTGCAAGGTCACACAGCCAGCCTAGAAACATATTTAAGGATTCCCTTACTAACTTTACTCAGACTGAAGAAGCTCCTTGGATAAGGAGTGAAACGTTTCCACTAAGAAAATAGAAATCCAGTTGACATGATTCAAGCCACAGACTGTTCCACCTGGATGACTGAGAACCTTCATAGACAGTAATAAATGTAATTTACATAGAAATGAAGGGGTTATAAACAGTAATCTACCCTGCTGATGCAGAATGCAACTCTTGTTCTAGCATCCTGACTAAACATTACCAGCACATTCTGGCTTTGGCATTTGCAGTAAAGGAAATAAATGAAAATTCCCAGTTGCTACCTAACTTCACCTTGGGCTTCCACATCTATGACAGCTATTTCAATGGACGGAGGACATACCATGCCACAATGCAGCTAATATCTACCTCAGATAGATTCATCCCCAACTATAAATGTGGTTACCAAAATGCCTTAATAGCAGTCATTGGGGGACTTGATGCCCAAACTTCCCTTCATATGGCAAATATTTTGGATATCTATAATATTCCGCAGGTAAGATAATAGTTTTTCTCTTATAGTATAGTAGTGGAGGGGCGTGGTGGCTCACTGGGTAAGACGCCAGGCTTGTTGATCGGAAGATTGCAAGTTCGGAGGTTCAAATCCCTAGCCCTGCGTGCGGAGTGAGCTCCCGCACTAGCTCAAGCTCTTGCCAACCTAGCAATTCGAAAGCATGCAAATACAAGTAGATCAATAGGTACCACTTTGGTAGGTAGGTAACAGCGTTCTGTGCGTGTCATGTGGCCACATGTCCGTTGAAGCGTCTTCGGACAATGCTGGCTCTTTGGCTAACAAACAAAGATGAGCACCGGCCCCTAGAGTCGGACACGACTGCACAAATGTGCAGGGGGTACCTTTACCTTTACCTTTTTATAGCAGTGGAATTAACCTTCATTTCATTCTTTGATATGTATGTATGTATGTATGTATGTATGTGTGTATGTGTATGTGTATATGTGTGTGTGTGTGTGTGTGTGTGTGTATATATATATGTATATATGTATATCTCACTCGCTGGATCGTCACCTTGTTGTGGTGAGTGGGCTTGTGTGTTCCCAATGAACCCTGTGAGCGAAGCCGTCGGGAGTCATATACTCCTGGTAGGGTCACCCATGGCGGTAAGGTCCAGGGGGAGGAACCAGACAAAGAACGATCCAAGAAAGTCCTCAACGGCAGAACAGGCGGAAGTTAACAAGGTGTATTGTTACAACGGCTGCGAAGGCGGATGAAGGCTGCAGCAGACAAAAGGTCACCAATCATCATGGTATCCATGCCATTGGATTAGACCCTTTTTCTGTGAAGGTTGTGTGCTGATCGTTGTGCACCGATCTCCACACATAAAACAAATTCACGCACAGGCGTCTTCCAACCACACCAAACCCAAAACAACCAAAAGTCCCATGGCGACTGACGAATGGCAACGGGGGCAGGACTGTGAAATCTGGAAGCTCCTAGTCATGGACCAGCACATGGGCGGTGGATACGGATTCAGTCGCCCTGACTCAAGGATCGAGGCAGTTGAGTAGTTCGGCAGCTGTATCCACGACTGAGCAGCCTTATTTAGGATCCACTCTGCTCACCCCATATGGGGAGGGGGCTAGAAAAGGTGACCTAAACATAGTCTGCCTCATTTTCTCCCTGACTGGATTACCGCAACCAGTGGGGTCACCATCTAGCGGTCGTAAAAAACACATGAATTTTGGAACATGGAATATACGGACACTGCAAGACAATATGGATAGTGAACGACCTGAACGTAGGACTGCCATTATTGCAAGGGAGCTGAGACGTTTTAATATCGATATAGCAGCACTCCAAGAAAATCGAAGAGCAGGAGAAGGACAGTTGAAGGAAGAAAAAGGAGGTTATACCTTCTTTTGGAAAGGACTGCCTGAACAAGAACGACGAATACATGGGGTAGGCTTTGCTATCAAAAACGACCTTGTGAAGCTCTTGTCAGAAGTTCCCACTGGGATTAACGAACGACTCTCAACTCTCCGAATAAAACTCGCCAAAAACCAACAGGCAACTATCGTAAGTGCTTACGCACCAACACTAGATGCAGATGAGGATATCAAGGAAAATTTTTATACCCAGCTGGACACCATCTTATCAGAGATACCAAAGGAGGATAAAATTATCCTCCTGGGCGATTTCAATGCAAGAGTTGGGCGTGATTTTGATTTGTGGCCAGGGATCATTGGGAAAGAAGGAGTTGACAACAGCAACACGAATGGAATCTTACTTCTGACTAAATGTGCAGAGCATAACCTTGTCATTACTAACACACTCTTTCGCCAGAAAAATAAATTTAAAACATCATGGAAGCACCCACGGTCAAAGCACTGGCATCTTTTAGATTATGTAATTGTCCGTGCTAGAGATTGCCGTGATGTACTTCTCACCAGAGCCATGACGAGCGCCGATGACTGCTGGACAGACCATCGATTAATTCGATCCACGATGGCCATAAAGATTGTCCCTCATCGTAGGCTCCAAGGAAGAAAACCAAGGCGTAAAATGAATACACTGGCCCTTCAAGATCCTATTAAACGAGCTTGCTTTCAATCAACTCTCAAGGAACATCTGCCTATGGAACTTCCTGAAAATGTTGAGGAACACTGGATTAAACTGAAGACTTCTATTATTTCAGCCTGTGAACAAACTATCGGATACCAGACTAAGAGACATCAGGACTGGTTTGATGAGAACGATAGTGAGATTGAACATATTATTGACAAGAAAAGGAAAGCCTTCCAGATATGGCAAAAAGATATTAACTGTGCCGTTAAGAAAAAAATCTACGCCAGTGCAAAGGCAGAAGTCCAAAGAAGAACTAGAGAACTTAAGAACATATGGTGGATAAAAAAAGCCCAAGAAACCCAACATTTTGCAGATGCTCATGATGCACGGGGCTTTTTTAATGCCATAAAGGCCATCTATGGACCAACAAACCATGGTACAAATCCCTTACGCTCAGTAGATGGTGCTAAACTTCTAAAGGACAAAGAGTCTATTGCACTGCGCTGGAAAGAGCATTATTACAATCTCCTTAATCGTCACTCTACCGTGGCTGATGAAGTCTTCTTGCAAATCCCGCAAAAACAAATAAGAGACGAGCTTGCAGTACCCCCTAGTTTGGAGGAAGTCAGTAAAGCCACTAAACAAATGAAAAATAACAAAGCTAGTGGACCTGATGGGATTCCTGCTGAAGTCTTTAAAGAAGGCGGGCCTGAACTTACACAACAACTTCATAAGCTCATCGAAAAAATCTGGATGAGGGAGGAGATTCCAGCAGACTTTAGGGATGCCATAATTATCACTCTCTTTAAAAAGGGTGATAGAACAGACTGTGGAAACTATCGAGGCATCTCCCTTCTAGCCACAGCAGGCAAAATCCTGGCAAAGATCATTGCAAACCGTCTCCTATCTGTATCAGAAGACATCCTCCCTGAAACGCAAAATGGCTTCCGCCCTTCCAGGGGAACAGTGGATATGATCTTCACTGCACGACAGCTTCAAGAAAAATGCAAGGAGCAAAACCGCCCTCTGTACATGGCGTTTATTGATCTGACTAAAGCTTTTGATACTGTAAATCGTACTGCTCTCTGGACCATCCTTCTGAAAATCGGATGCCCTGATAAATTTGTGAACATCTTGCGGTTACTCCATGACGACATGATGGCAACAATCCTGAATAACAATGGCTCTCAAAGCGATCCATTTAAAGTGGAATCCGGCGTTAAACAGGGATGTGTTATTGCTCCAACCTTATTCACTATCTTCATTGCTATGATTATGCACCTTGTTGAAGAGAAACTTCCTACTGGTGTAGAAATTATATATCGAACAGATGGAAAGCTTTTTAATCTTAGTAGGCTGAAAGCAAAAAATAAGGTAATTGCAACTTCTGTTATAGAACTTCAATATGCTGATGATAACGTAGTCTGTGCACACTCCGAGGAAGATCTTCAAACTACCCTAAACATCTTTGCAGAAGCATATGAAAAACTCGGCCTCTCGATTAACATTAAAAAAACCAAAGTGCTTTACCAGCAAGTTCGAACCAACCCCTCTGCAGCGCCATCAATCCAGCTTAAAGGTGTGTCACTAGAAAATGTCGATCACTTTTCTTATCTCGGCAGCCATCTATCTACAAAAGCCGACATTGACGCTGAAATTCAGCATCGCCTGAGCTCTGCGAGTGTAGCTTTCTCCCGAATGAAGCGTAGAGTGTTTGAGGATCGGGACATTCGCAGGGAGACCAAAATGCTTGTTTACAAAGCCATTGTACTACCAACCCTTCTGTACGCCTGTGAAACATGGACCCTCTACAAACGCCACCTGCAACTTCTTGAAAGATTCCATCAACGCTGCCTCCGAAAAATTCTGCAAATTACTTGGGAAGATAGGCGGACTAATGTTAGTGTATTAGAAGAAGCGAAAACCACCAGCATTGAAACAATGATCATCCAACATCAACTTCGCTGGACCGGTCATGTTGTTCGAATGCCTGACCATCGTCTTCCAAAGCAGCTACTTTACTCCCAACTTAAGAATGGAAAACGGAATATTGGTGGACAGCAAAAGAGATTCAAAGATACTCTCAAAGCTAATTTAAAAAAATGTAATATCAGCATTGAGAACTGGGAAGCCCTAACTCATGAGCGTTTCAATTGGAGGTCATCCTTTATTAATGGCGCCATGGACTTTGAAGAAGCACGAGTACAGGGCGAAAGGGAGAAGAGAGCTAAAAGGAAGGCACGTCAGGCAAACCCTCATCATGACCGTCTCCCACCCGGAAACCTATGCCCTCATTGTGGGAGGTTGTGCGGATCCAGAATTGGCCTTTATAGCCACTTACGGATCCACCATTAAAATTTTACCTTTGGAAGACAATCTTACTCGGCTACGAGTGATCGCCAATGATGATGAATGATATATGTATATATAATTTGATTCAGGCTAGGGTAGGATTATTTATTTATTTATAAATAAACATTTAAAACAGAACTACTTATAAAACTATTCTAGTTTGTAGACACATTGGCTGGAGGAAATTAGCATGAGATAGAAAGCATTTAATCCTGTGGATATCCACAGAAACTACTCAAACTGAATTACTTGAAGAATGGTAAAATCCCTTCAAGGTCAAGTTCAACTCCTGGTCACTTTATGAACTTACCTGTGTAATTTTCATGGAATTGAAAATATAGAAATGGTTTGTTTTGCCTTTCTCTAATTGCCTCTCATTTGTCAATTCTAGCCTAAAACCCTGGGAATCCTGATGGCCTCTCATTCCTGTATCAAACAAATTGGTCCCTGATTATGTTTTTGATAACAGTAAACTTTGATTAGGTGCTCCACCCTAGCTGGGCAAGTCAGCTAATTTACTGTTGCCAATTTTGATATGGCAAAATGACTAAGATTCTACTATGCTAAGACTCTGCCAAAAAATTTTCACAACTCCTCCATTGAAAAAATGAAAAATGGAGGAGAATGAAATGTGTATCATGTGCTCTTCTGTAAATGTTCCAATAAAGGCAATGAAAAAATATATTTGGCTCATTTATTTTCCTTTTCATTAGCATCAACAGAAAGAGAAAGATCTCCATCATCTTTCCCTCTAGAAATATTACTGTTTAGGCTATGGCATAACTCAGCTTCTGAGAGGTCCCTTTCACATTTTACCCTGTTAACACCTAAGTTCTGTCCATTATTCTTTACTGTGACTATGGCTGTTAAAATGCTGGTGCAGTTTTTATGCGATGTTGTGATATGCATGTGTACATTATATGACTGGAAACTATTTTAAGCTATATGTTATATATAGTAAATGCATTTGCATCCATTGTTCTGGCAGAAATTCATATAACATTGCAACAATCCATATAATTTCAATTCATCTCCCCTACAATTAGTATCACTATCTGTGAACATCTTTATCTTCTTTGTGGCCATTGCAAACAATGCAACTTGTTTTGTTACATGTTCACCTACATCGGTCAGTAGGAAATAGATTTTTTCTTCTATGCTGGACTGATTCTGTCCAGTTATGATATGCATAATAAATCTTGCTCTGGGTTCCTGAGATAATTTGCAATGTAATAAATAATGGATCAGATATTCCACCTGTGAATGATGACAAATGCATAAAAGGCATGTAATTGGTAATCCCTTATATTGTCCATCCAAATAGGCTATTGGCATTATCTGAAAATGAAGTTCTGTGAAAGCTAGTCTCATAGGGTGGGATGTGAGAGCCTGCAAATTAGATAACATTACTTTTCCATGTTAAAATAATCAATACCACGTGTCCACCTTAAGCTAGTGAAAATAGTGAGAAAAGTTTAAAACACAAATACACCCATCCACTACTGTTAACTTTCTGGTGGATGCATTGTTTTGCCAAATAAATATCTGGCATGAGAACTAGTCTCCAATAATATAAAATTACTATACTTTATTTACCCTTAAATAAATTGATGGAAGGCCCACTTCTAATCTTAGCATCACTGCCAGTGTACTTGGGGGTAAAGCTAGAATAGATCTCATAATTTTGAGTGAGATAATGGACAGCATCATGGACACAGAAATTTTTAGCTCATTAGTATCTGGGATGATACTGAGCCCAGTAAACAGTGCCAATGGCGAGAAGTGATGTGAACTGTACTTTAATTTTATCTGAAGAGACACAGGTTCTCCATCATTGTCATAAATCATCATACATAATATTTCTCTAGATATGTGTAAAATGTAGTAGGTTTGGAAGTTTAGCATTTTAGAATTTGCTATGCAAATGCTATTACTGATCTGTTTCCCTTATTGAATTATATTCAGATCATTTATGGATCAGCTCCAGAGATGAATGATAAACCTCCAGGTCTGTCTTTCTACCAGATGGCCCCTAAAGATGACCTTCAGCACTCTGGTATCCTCTCTCTGCTTCTCTATTTCTCATGGACATGGATTGGGATCATTACTATGGATGATGACAGAGGAGAAAGATTTGTGCATACTGTAATTCCAGCATTTGCCAATCAAGGCATCTGCTTTGCCTTCATAGAAATATTACCTAGCATAAATTACTCTACTGAACATGGAAACATGCTAAATAAAGGAATAAAACTGTATGAAGTTATCATGGCCAGCAAAGCCAATGTAGTGGTGTTCTATGGAGTATCTTACTCTGTTTTGTTTTTGATATGGCTTCCTTATGTTTCTCAATTTGGGGTACAAAAATCATATATACATCAATTAAAAGGTAAAGTATGGGTAATGACTACTCAGATGGAGCTCAGTATTTTGAACTATCAAAGGAACTGGAGTATAGAAATGTTACATGGTACCCTGTTCTTTACAATTCACACCAAGGAACTTCATGGGTTTCAAGAGTTCATTGAGAGTCAGAATCCATTAAGTGGCAAAGAGGATGGCTTTATGGTGGACTTCTGGCAACATGTCTTTAACTGTGGATTTCCAAATAGAATTCATGATCACATTGTAGGACTCATTTGCACAGGCAAGGAGAAGCTGCAGAATGTTCCTGGCCCTTTTTTTGAAATGAATACAATTAGCCACAGCTACAGTGTATACAATGCTGTCTATACTGTGGCCTATGCCTTACATGCCATGACCACATCAAGGCTCAGGCCAAAAGCAAGAATGGATCGATCCAAAATGATGCACGTTTTACAGGTAAAAGGCTTCAAATCTGAAGTTCAGGAACTTGATAGAAATTTTGTTCCTAGCTTCTCGATCTGTTCTCCATAAAATTGCATTCATAGTCTTGAAGATACATTGAAGATGAATTTGAATTTTAAGGAAAGCTCATGCTGAACTCTAATATTTAATGCACATCTTGGTATGGAATAAAATGAAAGGTGTTGGAAAATATAAGTGGTAGTGGCGGTGCCTTCCATGAATATCGGCAAATTTTACATTACAGATACAGCGGAGAGCAAAGATCTTAACTCTATTAAAGTAAGTCTGTCACTTGAGCTAGATAGACATGATTTTTTCAAATACTCCATCTAATCTGTGAGCAGAGAAATTGAGTGGGCAACTTTTGCAAATCTCTATAAAAGAAGGAGAACTTCTCCAAGAATTCCTTAAAGTAGGATTTTCCCTCAGTAAGTAACACAACTGAAAGCATTTGCTCATTACGGCTTCCCTGATGCTAGGAAGTCAGAAGCTTCAGGGAAAATGAAAGGAAGGAAAATCCCACTGACTTTATGACTTTTCCTTTTCAATGCAGCTTCATCACTTTCTCAGCGGTGTCTCATTCAACAACAGTGCTGGAGACTATATCTCCTTTGATGAGAACAGGAGGTTATTAGTTGGAATGGATGTTACCAACTGGATTACTTCCTCAAACCAATCTTTTCATAAAAAGAAAGTTGGGAGAATGGCTCATGAAACTTCTCTAGGAGGAATGTTGACCATCACTGAAGATGCCATAGAATGGCACAGCTGGTTTAACCAAGTAAGTTCCACTGCCCTTTAAGTTTAATGATTAGTTCTAATAAAATTTGATTAAAACACTGAAAAAAGTGCTATGAACACACTGGTATAACAGATTAAGGTCTACTGAAACAATCCCTGGAGCATGTTTTAATCTTTCCATGTGTGCATACTTAGTGACAAACGCGTATGAGTTCACTTGCTGATGCATGAACAAGCGTGCTCTCCAGGCCTCACAAGCTTACCTGCCTTTAACATCAGCATTAGGCTTATCTTCTAGGTCTAAGTCTAATCCATGCTGATACTTGTTAAGGCTTTTTAATCAGAGAGGCTAAGAACAAAAATAAGTTATTAATTCAAAAGGCAAACTAGATTAAAATGTCAGGACTTAATCCAACAGCAATTGAATTTCCCCAAAGCATGCATCATGCTTCCTTCATCATAGCTTTGCTCCTAAAATTGCTACAAGAACTCCTGATTTCATCCAAATACTGCTGACGTGGATCTGCTCTGGCTTTCTCATAGATTCACCGTATTTACCCTTCTAGTTCTGGCTGGCTGTTGGTATCTCCAAGCATTCCTCTTTGATTTCAGCTTCTGGTGTTCCCTTATTAAATACTGGCATGTCTGTGGGTTGAGTGGAGGACTCTTAGGCAGAGACTGCAGTGTATTGGGTGGGTTTGGTGGAGCTGATTGCGGGCTCTGTCTCCTTACTGGAGACAACACTCCCTTCTGGTAGTCTTCCTTATACAAAGAATGCTTGTAAGACTGGCTCATGACACCCAAACACACACAGACATAGGCAGTACATGTGTGCACACACATACTCATATACACACTCACAGTACAATTGCTTGCAAAGCAAGAGTCTTGATTCTCATTCCTCTTCTAATGATCCTGCATCAGTTCATGTGTGATGGTATAAAGTACCTATTTTATATAAATCTGCACATCTAGTAATTTATTTATTTATTTATTAATCAATCAATCAAATTTATCACCACCCATCCTCCTCCAACGGGGATTCTGGGTGGTTTACAAAAAATCTCAATTAAAATTGAATACAACTTACACATAGAATAAATACAATAAAATATAAATAGTATAAAATCCAATGGGTAAATTCTTTATCTGATTGTGAGCATAAGGGCCGTTCCAGTTCAAATCTAGGGTGCTAGCCATCCCCAAGTATGGGGTAATGCTATCTATCCTTTTACTACTTTACCCCAAGTAATCAGTAGGTGTTTTTTAAAAAGAAAGGAACTGCAAAGGCTGGCCAGAAAACGTGGTCTGCCAGAGTTAAAAATAATAAAATATTTGATCTATTAGATATCTTGTTCATTGATAAAAAGCGTATGTAGCACACCAACAAATTTGACAAATAAAAATTATATTGGAGGCCAGTGAAAATCCTTTCCAAACAACAAAATGCTTTAGAGTTCATGTACTTGTTCATTTTTCAGTAGCAATCAGATGAAAAGTAGGAGGTCCCACCTACATGGTAGCATTTTGACAAAGGAATGTGAACTCTTTAAAAACTTACTCTTCTGCAGCCTTAATAACATCAGGAAAAGGACAGGAACCAACAAGATTTTGAACCTGCGATTATTCTCAGAGTTACTCTCTTCTTACATTTCTAACTAGGTCCAGCCAACTTCCATATGTAATGAGCATTGCCAGCCGGGTACTAGCAAGAAAGTGAAGGAAGGGGAGCCATTTTGTTGCTATGACTGCATCCCATGTTCAGATGGAAAGATTTCAGAGAAGGAGGGTAAGAATTAAGATAAATAGATTAGCTGCTATACACAGAAAATTATATGTAGAAGGTGTTGGACTTGGACTGGCGTAACCATATTTCAAGTCCCTATTCAATCATGGATATTACTAAGTGACTTTTGGCTGCTCTCTCTCAAGCAGACCCAATCATCAGGGCTGTTGTGAAGGTAAAATGAGAGGAGATGTATGTCATCTTCAGCTGTCAAAGGAAAGGTAGGATGTACTGCAACTGCAATAATAAAAAAATATTTCTGTGTCTCTGTCAGAACACAAAAATTCAGAGGGTTAGTGTTGAATAGAAAGGGGATGATTAGAAAAGGGTAAATGTTACATTCATTAATGTTCCACTTTGAAATGAATAAGAAGAAAAAAAGGATGGGAGGGAAAGGGGGAAAAGACAACTTCACAGATTTTTAAAGCAAATGTCATCATTGTCATCATCTCATGAGAAGGAGATTCAGGTAGCAGATTTTTCAATATTAAGAACTGAATGGTTCTGTAATCAGGATTAACAACAGCAGCAGTCTCTTACTGCTTTTTGAAATAAACAAATATAATAACATTGCATTTCAAGGACCCCCTTTGAGATGACAAGGTGATTGAAAATGACCCAGTTGGATCATTGATTGGAGCCAAGAATATTTCCAGAAGGCTCCTAGGAACCATCTTTTATAGCATAAATTTGGTACATAGTTTGATCAAACAAATGAAACCAAGTATTTTTCTTTTTCAGATATGAGGGATTGTTATAGGTGCAGAGATGAATTTTATCCAAATAAGAACAAGAATTTCTGTCTGCCCAGATATGTAAGTTTCTTATCTTATGGAGAACCTCTTGGGATGAGTTTTTCTTTCTCTGCTCTTTTCTTCTTCGTGATCACAGCTCTGGTGCTGGGAATATTCCTAAAGCATCACAACAGCCCAATTGTTATAGCCAATAATCGAAACCTCACTTACACTCTTCTGGTCTCCCTCCTGCTCTGCTTCTTCTGTGTGTTCTTGTTCATTGGCCGTCCTCAGCAGGTGACCTGTCTCATCCGACAAACCGCTTTTGGCATCATCTTCTCGGTGGCAGTTTCTTGTGTGCTGGCAAAAACCATCACGGTGGTTCTGGCATTCTTAGCCACCAAACCTGGATCCAAGATACAGAGGTGGGTGGGGAAAAGACTGGCCAACTCAATACTTCTTTTCTGCTCCCTGATTCAGGCATGTATTTGCATTTCATGGATGTGGACCTCTCCACCTTTCCTAGAGGTTGATGTTCATTCAGTGAAAGAGGAAATCATACTGCAGTGCAACGAGGGGTCAGTGGTTCTGTTTTACTGTGTCCTGGGCTACCTGGGCTTCCTGGCATTATCAGCTTCTCTGTGGCTTTTCTTGCCCGGAAGTTACCTGACACTTTCAATGAAGCCAAATTCATCACTTTCAGTATGTTGGTATTTTGCAGTGTGTGGTTGCCTTTTGTTCCAACCTATCTGAGCACCAAAGGAAAATATATGGTTGCCGTGGAAATCTTCTCCATCTTTGCTTCTAGTGTTGGTTTGCTGGGATTTATTTTTTTCCCCAAAAGTTATATTATTCTGTTGAGGCCAGAGCTGAACAAGAGAGAACAAATGATGAGAAAGAAGTGCTAAGAAGAGCAAAGGCCTCTTTTCCTCTAATATACAAACTAGAGGTGAGACATGTGTTCAACCTGTCCTATATAATGATATTACAATGCTGTGGGCAGCCCACTACCTATTATCCACATCTGACCTCCATTAGACTGCTTGTATCCCCTTCAGACTTTACCCCCTACCCCCCAAAAAAAGTAGGGAAATGCCGGAGTTGGAAAGCTTGACTTTTTCTTTTATATTTTTCTAGAAAAGCAAAGTAGAAAGTTATGCAAATAGTCATATAGCCTTTCCTTCAATGAATAAATAAGTGAAGTTCTCTTTGAGGTGCCTGAGAGTGTTGCAGTATCTCATCTCTAAGTGACGGAGAGAAGCACACAGTGTACTGTATCAGCCCATCCTGCCAGACTTCCCTTGCCTTGATACTTTACTAAGGCAGCAAACTGGCTTCTGTGTGGTGCTTTGCTCATTAGATGGGAATGTTCTCATCATCAGCGTGCATCAACTATGATTTGCCATGGTTAATCAAGCTCCCATTCGGTTTAATATACCTGTTTTACTCAACACTTCAAATACGTGGAAAGCCCCCAAAACAGACCAACATTTGTTGACGTATCCTGACCAGTTCAACTCCAGGTGTCCTTACCAAGTCAAAAAGTAATTAAAAATTTGGCCTCTTCTCAAAATATATTAGATTATGCATAACCAAAAAGTTCCTTATACATAATCTAATACATGCTATATATATAAGATTCTCAAAGGATTCTCTAATAAGAGCCAGTACGCTACAGGGATTAAGATGCTGAACTAGGATTGAGAAGACGCTAGCCTCATCCCTAGATGCTTACTGGGTGACTTTGGGACAGTCAGTGTATCTCAGCCTAATATGCCCCACAGGATTGCTGGGGTGGGGAAAATATAGGAGAAAGGTTATCCGACATGCCATGTTCACTGCTACAGAAATGTATCATCCAAGTTTAATTATGAAATCAGTTTTAAAGAATATTTTTTAATTTAACTAGAAATCAATATAAACATATACAGTCATTTTTCATGAAGATAGAGACCAACCCACAGCCCATGCACATCCTAATTCTCCACTTATAGACCCCAAAGCATCCTGAATGCATGAGATCTGATAGCAAAATGAGCTACGTTTCAATGGTGCAGTTCTTTGCTAAAATGGGAATATAAAGGGAAGGAGTAATGCTTCCAGGATTTGAAATGCCTTTTTTTCCTTTTCTTAAAAGCCCGCCAAGTTCCCAAGATGATGAAAAACAGCCAAATATGTTTCATGTTACTCCTCTACAAATGTCAACCTATAATCAGAAAGTTTGTGCCAACTGTTTATGAACTATACATTTAAAATTTTACTCACTTTGAATTAAAGTTTGAAACAGTACCTCCTGGAATCCATCATTCGAATGAAGCCAACGTAAGTACAGAATAGGATCAGCTGAAATGCTTAGTATGTACTGTATATGCCCGAAGACAATATTTTTGTTATGACAATGGCCACAGGCCTCACATTCCTCATAGACCCAGTATTTATTTACTCTGGAAAATAAACTCTTTGGAATTGACTAGTACAAAGAAAGTTCACCTAGTTAGCCTAGACCCAAACCACTGAATAGAACACTTGTTTTGTTTTCTGAAATTAAAATCTTTGAAATAGTGAATATTCTGATTTTGCAGGGCAGGAGTAAGAGATTATAATATTTCTCCCATGCCTTGCTATTCTTTTTTGATAAATCTGGGGAAGTATCTCAGCATATTGCCAAGAATTCATGTGGGCTTTAATGCTTTTATTGCATTTACTCAAAAATCCAGCTCATATGATATTGCTGCTGTTGACAGTGGTTATACACATTTTCATTTGTCATTGTAAGGGGAGGCCTTAACCATCTCCTTTTCTTTAGATCATTAGTCAGAGCCGGGAGCTGTCAAACCAGGTTCCTGAGATCTGAGTGAAACAATAAATCCTTGTGCACAGGAGAAATTGCCTAAAAGAGCTTATTAGTTCCAATTGCCACCTAAAGGTTTTGATTCCAAGGGTCCAGTGTTGATATTCTGGTGTCTGTTGTAGGGAGAGCCCTATATTCCCAGCCCCATTCAGGTGAGGGAGAGATTGTCATGGAGAAAATCTATCTATGTGGTCCCTCAGAGTCAACAGTGACTTGATGGCACATAATCAATTAGTCAATCTAGGTTTCTAACTTCTTTCTTCCAGCTTTATAGCATTTCGCCAGGGAATATAACAAGGACCCAAAATTATAAAGAAAATAACAGTAAATTTAACTCAATTCATTTTACCTGCTAGTAAGCAAATTTTTCACATTTCACCATAAACATTTAAATTGAAGTACATCAATTTATTTTTCATACTTTATACTTGATGACAGTTTTCAGTTACAGCAGGTATATTAAGAGTGCTAATTAATCATAAACCTGAGATTCCAGTATCAAGCAAAGAATGAGCAGCAAGGAAGGGGATATACAAGAAAGGGTTGCAAAATACAAAGCTCAAATAGATGGGAAAAAGGTCAGCCATCAAGATATTTTGGTCCCAAATAATATCTAATCGTATTCAAGAGAATGTTTTTTAAAAGGCCAAACACAAAGAAGAAATTCCCCAACCCACTCATGAAATTGATTAGTCCACGTTTAGCAGATCTGAGATATATAGATAGAGATAGAGAGATGATAGATAGATATAGATATAGATATAGATATAGATATAGATATAGATATAGATATAGATATAGATATAGATATAGATGATATAGATATAGATATAGATATAGATATAGATGATATAGATATAGATATAGATATCTGCCTCTTGAGCCAAACTATAAACTTTGTTAAATATGTGCATCTGCCCCTCCTCCCATGACCGGTTCAATTCTAATAAATGCACCATTAATACCTTCTTTACCTCAGGTTTCAGAATGACATTTTCCTCTTCCAAAACCCATGTTTCACTGTGTAGGTTCTTTAGCTTTGCAATATCAAATCCATAAGAATATTGTCCTGTCAGAAGCACACGAAACGGCCAAAATGCCTCTGGGCAAAGAAATGTTTAGTACAATTGTGTAAAATAGGTGTGTTCCACTTCAGTGTTTTGCTTTGCATAGTGGCGACAATGCAATCAACAAAATTAATGAAGCAGTATGGGCACCACTGTTTTGAAGCAGGGGGCAGTTCTCACAGTTTTGGGGGAATTGTAGAGATTTAAAGGTCAAAACCAGCACCTTGAACTGCACCCATAAACAAACAATATTTTTGTTATGACAATGGCCACAGGCCTCACATTGTTCATAGCCCCAGTATTTATTTACTCTGAAAAATAAACTCTGTGGAATTGACTTGTACAAATAAAGGTCAGCTAGACCCAAACCACTGAATAGAACACGTGTTTTGTTTTGTGAAATTAAAATCTTTGAAATAGTGAATATTCTGAGTTTGAAGGGCAGGAGTAAGAGATTGTAATATTTCTCCCATGCCTTGCTATTCTTTTTTGATAAATCTGGGGAAGTATCCCAGTATATTGCCAAGATTTCATGTGGGCTTTAATGCTTTTATTGCATTTATTCAGAAATCCAGCTCACATGATATTGCTGCTGTTGACAGTGTTTATACAAAATGTCATTTGTCACTGTAAAGGCAAGTCTTAACCATCTTCTTGTCTTTGGATCACTAGGCAGATAGCCAGGAGCTGTCAAACCAGCTTCCAGAGATCTGACTGAAACAATAAATCCTTGTGCACAGGAGAAATTGCCTAAAAGAGCTTATTACTTCCAATTGTCACTGAAAGGTTTTGATTCCAAGGGTCCAGTGTTGATGTTCTGGTGTCTGTTGTAGGGAGAGCCCTATATTCCCAGCCCCATTCAGGTGAGGGGCGAATTGTCATGGAGAAAATCTATCTATGTGGTCCCTCAGAGTCAACAGTGACTTGATGGCACATAATCAATTACTCAGTCAATCTAGGCTTCTTTCTTCCAGCTTTATAGCATTTTGCCAGGGAATATAAGAAAGACCCAAAATTATAAAGAAAATAACAGTAAATTTAACTCAATTCATTTTACCTGCTAGTAAGCAAATTTTTCACATTTCACCATAAACATTTAAATTGAAGTACATCAATTTATTTTTCATACTTTATACTTGATGGCAGTTTTCAATTACAGCAGGTATATTAAGAGTGCTAATTAATCATAAACCTGAGATTCCAGTATCAAGCAAAGAATGAGCAGCAAGGAAGGGGATCCACAAGAAAGGGTTCCAAATACAAAGCTCAAACAGAGGGGGAAAAAAGTCAGCCATCAAGATATTTTGGACCCAAATAATACCTAAGCATATTCAAGAGAATGTTTTTTAAAAGGCCAAACTCAAACAAGAAATTCCTCGACCTACTCATGAAATTGATTAGTCCAAGTTTAGCAGATCTGCTACTTATATATCTGCCTTTTGAGCCAAACTATAAACTTTGTTAAATATGTGCATCTGCCCCTCCTCCCATGACCGGTTAAATTCTTATAAATGCACCATTAATACCTTCTTTACCTCAGATTTCAGAATGACATTTTCCTCTTCCAAAACCCATGTTTCAGTGTGTAGGTTCTTTAGCTTTGCAATATCAAATCCACAAGAATATTGTCCTGTCTTTGATAGTCAGAAGCACATGAAAAGGTCAAAATGCCTCTGGGCAAAGGAATGTTTAGTACAATTGTGTAAAATAGGTGTGTTCCACTTCAGTGTTTTGCTTTGCATAGTGGTGACAATGCAATCAACAAAATTGCAGTATGGGCACCACTGTTTTGAAGCAGGGGGCAGTTCTCACAATTTTGGGGGGGGGGCTGTGTACTTTGCTTAGCTAAGCAAAATGCCCCTTCAGAACTCAGGAGACCCCTAGTATTTTGCAGTGGTTTGGGTTTTGTCTGTTCCAACCATTTTCTGGACTGAAAAAATGTACATGAGCCATTATGTTAGATTACAAAAGGAAGGCACACATTTTTTTATTTATTTAACATATTGAAATAGCTGCCCATGTCACAAAACCTGACTCTGGGTGGTGTACAATACATAAAAACAATAAACATCATAAAACACTAAGGAAAAGCAGAAAGACAGAAAAGATAAAAACTCAAGATACCAGAAGAGACAACCATCACTTAATATCATACAAACATCTTGCCGGCTCACCATAGGACCCCCAAGTTCGATCAAAAAAACATGTCTTGAGGGCTTTCTGGAAGGCAAATAGGGATAGGGTCAATGTCACCTCAGGGGAAATAATGTTCCATAGGGTAGGGGCCAGAACACCGCCTAGGTCCCACCAGATGTAACTCCTTAGTAGTGGGACCCACAGCCTACCCGTTCTCCTTGCCTTGATGGGATGGGTACATGTAACCATGAAGAAGCTGTCCCTCAAATAACATGGTCCCATGCAATGTAGGGATTTAAAGGTCAAAACCAGCACCTTGAACTGCACCCATAAGCAAACTGCAACCAATGCAGCTCACAGAACAGAGACATAATTTGTACGATCCTATGGGCGCAAATAACTGTCCTCCTGTTGTTCCCCATCCAGACCCCTACAGCCTCCAGGCACTGGGACAGGACACCAACAGTATCACTCAATTCACCCAGGGCAGAAATAAATAACTGGTGATATAGTAATGATAATGATACCTCACCCCATGGTGACAGATGATCTCATCGAACAGCTTCATGTAGATGTTAAATGGGAATGGTGAGAGTACCCTGTGGAAGCCCTGTGGAACTCTACAAAGTAGGGGCCAAGGGAGGGATCACTCTCTCCCAATCAACACCAACTGGTACTTCCCTTGCAGAAAGGAAGTGAACCAGGATAATACTGTGCCACCCACTCCCAACATCACCGATGTAATGAACATGAATTTGAGTAAACTCTGGGAAAGAGTGGGGGACAGGAAGGCCTGGCATGCTATGGTCCATGGGGTCATGAAGTTGGACACGACTTAACGACTGAACAACAACACTCCCAACCGTCGGAGCCAATCCAGAATGATGCCATGAATGATGATATTGAAAGCCACCAAGAGATCAAGAACAGCAAGGACAGATGCATAACCCCTGTTCCTTTCCTGCCAGGGATCAGCCAAAAGTGTGACCAATGCCATTTCCATCCCATACTCAGGCCTGAATCCCGACTAAAATGGGTCCAGATTATCCACTCCATCCAGGGCCCACTGAAGCTGCTGCACAACCAACTTCTCCACATCCTTCACCCAAAAAGGTTAGACACCAGATGAAAATTGTCCATCACGGTCTGATCCAGCAATGGCTTCTTGAGGAGAGGGCGAACCACTACCTCCTTAAGAAGCGATGGAATAACTTCCTCTCTCAAAGAAGCGTTTACCATCACTAGGATGCAGCCACACGACACCCTCTGCACAGCCCTAGCTAGCCAGGAGGAGCATGGATCTAAGGAGAAGGTGGCTGAGCTCACAGTCCCTAGAACCCTGTCCTCTTCCTCAGGTTCAACAGGATCAAACTGTTCCCAGATAAAAGGGCAAGACTGTACCCTTGGCACTTCTACTGGACCTGTATTAAAGCTGCAGTTGAGCTTGGAGTGAATCAGTGATTTTGTCCACCAGATGCTCTGCAAATTCCTCAGCATGGCCTTGCAAGTAAACCTCCAAGTCCTCCTTTCCCAGGAGGGCTCATGTCACCTTAAACAAGGCAGCTGGGTGGCTATTTGCAGATGCAATAAGGGCAAAGTATTGGTGCTTCACTGCCCTTATCGACACAAGTTAGGCCTAAATAGCGGCTCTCACCCAAGTTCGGTCAGATTCATCACACGTCTACCACCAGAAATGCTCTAGACCTTTCTCCTTTCATTTCATCTCCCTAAGCTCCTCTGAAAACCATAGAGAGTGATGGGATCCAAAAGAGGAGAGAGGTTGCATGGGTGTGATCTGATCTCAAGCTCAGCTACCCTTTCATTCCAGGCAACAGCCAAGGACTCAGCCGGACTATTCAGAATAATCCCCAGTTTTCTCTGAAACCCATCTGAGTCCATTAGTCACCAGGGGCAGACCAATCTAATAGGTCCTGCCTCCCTGCAGCAGGGGACAGTGCCAGAGAATCTCATGGCTTCCAGGGCATGATCTGACCATGACAGAGGAGCCACCAAACTACCTAATCACATTTCCAGTGCTCTGACAGGAAAGCCAGATCAAGGGTATGACCACTGAGCTGAATTGGGCCCTGGATGACCTGGGATAGGTCCATGGCTGTCATGGTGGCCGTAACTCCTGAGCTACCTCAGACTCACCCCCAGGGAAGGCAAATTGAAGTCTCCCAGAACCATAAGCCTGGGAAACACCTATGCCAACCCAGAGATTGAGTCAAGGAGCTCAGGCAGGGATGTTGGTATGCAGCAAGGCGGCTGGTACAGTGACAATAATCCCAACTGATCCCAGAGCCCAACTTCAGGAACAGGATCTCATCTCCATCAACTTGTGGGACAGCACCCCTGAAAGCTGTAAGAGACTCCCAGATGAAAATGACCACACCCTCACTCCTACAATGGAGTCTTGGCTGGTGCCACACCCGAAACTCAGCGGGGCACATTTCTGAGAGTGGAACTCCCCCTCCAGACCCAGCCAGGTCTTTGCAATACATGCCATGTCAACCCTCTCATCTGTGATTAAATCAGAGAAGAGGGAGCCCTTATTACAGACTGACCTGGCATTTAGCAGCAGCAGCTGGAAGCCAGGGCCTCTAAAGTTCTGCTGAACAGGCAATGGGAATGAGACCCAAGGGCTGGAATGTGGGACCAGAACAAGACATCAGGCCCACCTTCTTGTGAGTGGCACACCCTCAATCTCCCGCCATATCTTCCCAAACCCATCACCACCATGACATTCCCACCCAGCACAAATTCCCCCTGAGGCCCCTACAGTCCCACTCCATGCCCTATGGTTCCCAAAAAAGGGATATCCCAACATGCAAGCAAACAGAGTTCCCTGGGCACTATAGCATAAGCTCCCAGAGCCACAGGACAACTCTAAGACCCACCCCTCTTATCCACACAGCAATCAATGCCCTGCCATACCAGTTGCTCTCAACCAACTGGCTAGGGGAGCATTCAGTAACAACAACAAATCAAACCATCCCAATTCCCCATTCCAGCTCTCCCCTGAGAAGTAACTCCGTTCAAACTGGGGGGGGGGGGGGAACCTCACTGTCTAAAACCTTATTACTAATCCAACCACCAGGTGGCATCTGTACATCAGATTTATTTGGCTCTAAAATGGCTACCACATTGTCCCTTTATTTATTTTATTTATTTATTTATTTAATTTATATAACCGCCCATCTCCCCCGACGGGAAACTCTGGCCGGTTTACAACAAAATAAAATTAGATAAAAGCATGAAATATAAAATATATCACCCTTTCCAACATGAAGAAGGAGACAAAAGGATTTCTAAGGAGAGAAAGTCCACAAGAGGTCTCAGGTACCATCCTTCTTCTGCTGCTACTCTATCCAAGATCCAGCAAATGCCACTCAGACACTCCACAGTGTCTTGGAAGTTCTTTAGGTCCCAGGCCAAATTTAGAAACCACAAAGCACACCAGAACACAGCATCCATCACTGTCCCCGCCACTGTCGTAGCCACAAAAATCACCGCAGCCACGAACACCAACACACATCCACCAAGCACTCCCAGAAGACACAGCAGCCTTCTCACCAGCCTCTACAGTATGTATGAGCCTCCAACAATAGCTTCCAGCATCACCACATTTTCCGCCTGACCAAAAACCAGCTCTGTGCTGGTCCTGCAATCCTCCTCATCCATCAGAATGGCTCTGAAAAATCTCCCACTGCCAATGTAGGTCCGTAGGAGCAGCGTTCATATGTTCCTCTGCTCCCCCACAGCACACAGCCCCAACAGCTGTACGAGATGTGCAGTCCAGCTGATCCAGCCTGGGAGCCAGTGCGGGTTCAATGATCGAAAAATGGGTCAAAAAACAGGTAGATAAAGGGCAATTGAGTGTTGAAACTCACCAATTAGACTAACAGAGCCTGCAACACATATCCAACACTTTCACCACCATCTTGCCTCCCTTAAGGAATCTCCCATCTTTTCACTGTGGGGTTTGCCTTAAAACGATGATGATGACGATGACAATGATGATGATGATGTATTAGATCTGAGAAGGCTGATGGAAAGAAATGGGTCAAGGTGCCACCCCAAAGTAGACTTTGCTAATACATTATATCTGCAGTCATTCAGGTAATTTAGATCTTTAAGAGCTACTGCTCTGAAATTTTGCGTAATTTCTAAGTGCCTACATCTTTTCTATTTGTCTCCAGGAAGACAAAAAACAGTTCTTTGGAGTGGTGCATGTTGATAGAAATAAAGTGTGCCACAAAAAAGTTTTATTTGCAGAATTGCATCAGTGTTAATAAAGTTTCAAAGGAAGGTAACAAAACCAATTTTCAGCAATGCTAGGGAGGATTCACCAGTTTTAGATAATTACCAAAGAGCTATAATTATTTCTGCTTCTTTCCAAACTCCGTGCTGTCTAATATCAAACTTGTTTACAAGATTGAGTGTATATGTGTGTGGTTGTATGTGCGTGCATCCCTCTGTGTGTATGTATTGTGTGTATATACTATACAGTCAGGTCTAAAAATTAGCAATACATTTCAGTCAGATTGATTCAAGGACACACTCTTGGTAGCTGATTCATCAGATTTCAACTTTCATTCCAATCTAGTCATTGTTATAATACAGGTTCTAATGTCTGTGATATAGATGTATTTGTGTCTTAGTTTAGAGGTTCAGTCTCTACTTAGGATGTTGATAGTAGCAGTGTTACTTTTTCTACTACTGCCTCACATGGCACGCCAGAAAAATGTTAAATGTCAAATAGTGGATCACCATCACATTTTTCACAAGTACCTTCAGCCAGGAGACCTTCTCTTTGGTGGCCTTGTTGGTCACACCTTCTTTGTCTGCAGTCCAAAATTTTTTGTTGAATCACCGCCTCCAACATACATTGAAGATTATCGGTAAGGAATTTGTTTTGCCTTAATATATTTCTGAGTAGATTATACTGTATATATCAGTACAATTTTATGGGGATAATTTACTGCAGGAAGGAAGGAATAGATTTTATTGCTTTAAATTTTTTGTTTTAAGGAACTAAAAATCTTATGGGCTTTGCTACATAAGGGTCAGCTACCACTTTGCATAAAAGGGCAAATACACGTACAGTTTACTTTCAATTAGGCAATGTATTTTCAATCATTTATACTAAGTATCTTTTAATTTGTCTCTTCCTTTAAATTAGAATGATTTCACTCTTGTTCATGAAGAATCACTGTATTGATTCAAAAATGATACATGATTATTCAGTTCATAATGCCATAGGCTCCTGTTTGTACATTTTCATTGATTATTGCATTTGTTCTCTCAGGACTTATTTGATTGTGTGCCATCCAGTCACTGTTGACTCTTAGCAAAAGCATACTGTGACTTTCCCCAGGACGATCTGTCCCCAGGTTGGCCCTTCAGGGCTCCCAATGTTGTACCGACCAACACTGTAATCGACTCCATCCACCTTGCTGCTTGTCATCCTCTTGTCTTTCCTATCCCCTTTCCATGCATTATGGACTTCTCAAGGGATCTCGGTCTTCGCAAAAGGAGTCCAAAATCTGATAATTTGGTCATTTGTGCCTCAAGTGAGAATGACATAGTTCATACAATCAAAGATCTTTGTATAGTCAATGAAGCACATATTGACTTCTTTTTAGTATCCTTTGGCTTTTTCAATTATACAACATGCATCACCAATAATGTCTCTTTTTCTTCTGCTTTTTCTAAAACCTCCTTGAACATCTGGAATTGCCTTTTCCATTCACAGCTCTAATCTTTGAATGATCCCGTGCATTATTTTGCTAGCATTTGGAATTAAGAATGTTGTGTGATATTTTGCGTGCTGTGTTAAATCTCCTGTCTTTGGTATTGATATACAGACTGACCTCTTCCATTCTGTTGGCTACTATATCCCCTTCTGTTGTCACTTTTTGTAGATATTTCATCAATTTCTGTAAGCTTCCAATTTCTTCTGCATCAGTGGTTACAATATAAATTTGGACAACAATTTTATTAAACAATATATTATTTATTTAATAGTTCTGTAATGAATGCTTGTTAAATTAGACTGTCCACAAAGTATAATTGATAATATTTCATCATTGACTGTATTGTACCCAAGTACTGTCTTTGTTGATTTCAAATTGAATTTGACCATAAAACTCATTAAATGTCAAATTAAAGGGTTGTAAATGAAATTTAATTGACATTATCCAGTTACTGAGTGATTCTACCCAAGTACTGCCTTTGCTTATCCTTCCTGATCTGAAGCAACACTGTTCCTTCTTTGTTTTTCTTGTCCTCAGTAGAAGACCTCATATTCTTCTGACTGAAAATATCCAATTCCAGTCCATTTCAATTTACTGATGCCTAAGATGTCAATGTGTAGCCAATTCATTTCATCTTTCACTATGTTGAGCTTTCCAGATTCCTGGAAAATTCCAAATGTTTCACCTTCCTACTCTAATTCTCCCTTTGAAGCTTCAGATTTTCTTTTCCTACGTGACAATATCAAGCATTTGACATCCAAAAGGCTTTAATCTAGCCATGTCATAAATGTCAACTGTACTCAGAATGATCCTCAATATGTCCTCACTAGCATGTTGAGTGCCATGTGATCTGAGGGGCATATCATCTGCCACTATAACATCAAACACTTAATCTTGCCTATCCCATGTGGTTTCTTGTTAAAATTCATTATTGCTTTCCCCAACATACTGTAGTAGGAAATGATGCTTTTACCATTGACACAGAAGTGATCATAAGACTCCAGCACCTTCTTGTATCACTACTGCCCAATAAAGGTGTCTGTTTCCTTCAGCTGGGTAGCTGGGATAACCTTAACACCTAGATGACCCTGCTGGGAATATATCTTCTTGACAATAGTATGTAAGTGGCTTTTTTCAAACCTCCTTAGTAAAAGCTTCCTTAGTAAAAGCCCTTTTGGAGGATTGGCCATGATCGGCTAAGTAAGTTGACACCAACATGATGGCACATAATTAGTCAATATAAACAGATGTATTTATGAATTCTAAATGAATTGAGTATGATAGGAGAAAGTGCATTGGAAAATTATAAAAGATCCCCTTATGTGCAAGCATACCTTTAATTTTAAAATAACCTATTCCAAATATTATCCTAGTGAGTTACATTCTTTAGTTTGCTTTAACTCTGTATACTGATATAAGTTTGTTGTCTCTGTTCATACCAAGCATGCTTCATAAACCATGGTATATACAGTAATTATTAGGCTAAATTAGTATGATACAAAATGGAAATCCCACTGTAGGGTAATGACTCAGAACTACCAGCATATCCTGGCCTTGGTCTTTGCAATAAAGGAAATCAATGAAGATCCCCAGATCTTACCGAACATCACTCTCGGATTCTATATCTATGATAGTCATATGAATACCAGGTGGGCCTTTCGTTCTGCAATGCAACTTATTTCTCCAAAGAAGCAATTTCTCCCCAATTACCATTGTGATATAAAAGACAATCTTCTTGCAGTCATTGAAGGACTTGACATTGATTCCTCCCATCAGATACCAAGTATTTTTAGCATCTACAAGATTCCTCAGGTAAGATGCACGTGAGATTATAAAGATAATCCTTTTTCTTCCTGAAGTGTTTTGTGTTGTGTAGTTATGGTATTTTTTATAAACATATAGAGCTTATTTGTTTGGCAATGTAACTAATCTGAGAAGCATCAGTCAAGAATATTCTAGCATTTAAGATTCTTTCACTACTGATATTGGGGCTGACATTTCAAAAGGTAAAAGAAAAAGAAAATCTTTAACAACACCTCATAAAATACAAAAGCAAATTAATATAAATGAATATAAATATAAAAATGATTATTTTACGCCGCCCAGAGTCACCTTTTTTGAGATGGGTGGCAGTATAAATTTAATCAATCAATAAAATAAATAAATACCTTATCCACTGTTATCAAAGCCTTCAATCATCCTGGGATGGATGAATTCTTTTCACATTTTGTTCCAAAAAGTATTGGTTCAACAATGAATCTATTCACTACAATGTGGTCACACCAGCTCCATGGTGAAATAATAATAATAATAAGCAGATTATTATTATTATTATTATTATTATTATTATTATTAATCTTGTTCCATTCCTTTTCATTCTTTGTCTCTTCCCCAATGACCAATATGTTTAGCTCTCCTATGGCTCTGCTCCAGTGACGATGGATCACACCCAAGCCCCTTACTTCTTCCAAATGGTCCCAAATGAAGCCCATCAGTACAGGGAGATTCTCGAATTACTTCTCTATTTCAGGTGGACCTGGGTTGGATTTTTCATTGCAACTGGAATTAATTCAGAATGGATCCTTCAAATCATGTTTCCAGAATTTGCCGCTCACGGAATTTGTTTTGCTTTTATAGATAAAGTCTACAAAGTAGGCCTGGAAAATGAATATGGGGGTATAAGGAAATGGACATTTAACCTATGGAATAGAGTCTTGACCAGCACAGCTAATATATATCTCGTCTTTGGTGATCTCCGCACTCTAATGGTTATCAGCTGGTTGCTCGGTATACAGGAAGACAGTGAAACAACAAGCAAGATAAATGGTAAAGTATGGATTTTGACTGCTCAGCTAGAGCTTAAGCATTATGGCAGCAAAGAAAATCTAAGAGTTGCTAAGCAGGTCTACTGTGGAGCTTTATCCTTGGATGTCCATTCTAATGGGCTGCCAGGATTTCAGCAATTTGTTCAGGACAGAGGGCCTTCCAATGCGAAAGAAGACTTTTTCATAAGGGACTTTTGGTCTTATGCTTTTGGCTGTACCTTCCCCAACTGGATTCTGAACCATACCAACAGCGATCTCTGCACTGGACTAGAGAGGGTGGAGAACCTTCCTGAAAACCGTTTAGAAAAATCCATTACTGGGCAGAGCTACAGCATCTATAATGCTGTCTTTGCTGTAGCTCATGCTTTGCATGCCATGTATTCATCCAGACTCAAGCACAAAAGAATGGTAGAGAGAGAGAGACTGACATTTCTGACTCAGCAGCCGTGGGAGGTAATGTGAATCTGCAAGGTTCTCTAGAGCTTTATTCTCACTGTTGGGGCCATTACGACCATAAAAATTCTTCTGTAGCATATCAATAATGTTTTAAAGAAAACCTTGTGCACAAAGTGTTTGTAGGAATGTGGGATCAGCATAATCCTTTATATATAGGATTATATAATATATATATATAAATATATTATATATATATATATATATATATAAATATATATATTAATCCTTTTTATTTTACTATCCATGTAATCCAGCTTTTTTTTAAAAAATTGAGTTTTGTAAAAGAGAATCTATAGAAGAAAATTGCATCCATTTTAATTTGCGTGTTTCAGTAAGATGTCAAGTTTTTGTACACATAACATTGTATCTATTAACATAAATTCCTTGAGAAAAGTATATAAAGAAATACGTGATTTCTGTTATTTAAAGGGTGTTTTATTGCCCCTTTAATTAAGTAGAATTTTGGGGGTCTTCACTCCCCCCTTCATGCTATATATCAGCCTAATCCTAAGTAGGTTTATTATTCCCTGAATTCAATTGAGCTTATTCCAAGGGAAATGCTAAGAATTGTAGCTATTAGCTACTTAATTAATTTGTCAGTTAAAATTAATATAACTCCTACAATTATTCACTGGTGTTCAATAAATACATTCACATCTAGTTTCACAAACTGGAGAGCCAGTTTGGTCTTGTGGTTAAGGCTGGGCTAGAAACCAGGAGTCTGTGAGTTCTAGTTCCGCCTTAGGCATGAAAGCCGGCTGGGTGACCTGGAGCCAGTCACTCTCTCTCAGCCCAACTCACCTCACAGGGTTGTTGTTGTGGGAAAAATAGGAGCAGGAAGGAGTATTTGGTATATTTGCCTCCTTGAGTTATTTATAAAAATAATAAAGGTGGGATATAAAATAAATAAAATAAAAATAAATAAATAATACATATATTTCACTTACAGTAAATCTTCAATCTATACTTTATGAAGGTTCTCCAACACAAAATTCTCAAGCACCAACTCTGTAATGCTAACTTTTGAGAACCATTTAATTGAATTCTGAACTACTGTATATGAGTGATGTGTGGCCAGATGCCATTGGACTGGAATGATGAACTCTCATCACTGGCCATGCTATCTAAGGCTAATGCTTATCCCTGCTCATTGAGACAAACAACTATTAAAAAATAGCTGAATTATTTCAGAAGTGACAGAATTCTATCCTATGTCAGATGTCTGGAGCTGTCTCATATATATGAGGGTTTTTTAAAGAAAAAACCTTAAAGTACATATATGCTTTTGGGTTTGTAGATATACAGTATTTAACAAATATTCAGTTCCTTGTTGTTGCAACCTTTTCTAAAACATTTTTTTCCGTTTCCATCTAGCTCCTCCATTTTCTGAAGCAAGTGTCTTTTAACAATACCGTAGGGGACAAGGTGTCCTTTGACCGGAATGGGGTGTTTCTAACAGAATTTGCTATCATAAACTGGGTTTTGTTTCCAAACCTGTCTTTTACTAGAGTACATGTTGGAATGATCAACTCTCATGCTGCAGGAGACCAAAAGGTTATTATGAATGAAAATCCCATTGCATGGCACTATCGGTTTAACCAGGTAGGATATAAATGCTAACCTTTTGGAAGTCGCCATACAGTATTATTGATAAGGATGTGAGAAATTGTCCTCAAAAGTGACTCAGGATATGTATTTTCACCGAGGATGAATGAATCTCCTTTAAAAAAAAACTCAGTTTCTTTTCTTTTCTCCAAGTCATCTCACAACTTGGCTTCTGAACACAGTATAATATTCTCAGCCAGACATTAGGCCAAGGCAATATTCCAACAGAGAGTTCTGGATATTAATGCCCAAACCAATATTGGGTCACTTGGAAACATCAGGACATTGAAATGGCTGGCCAAAAATAAAATGTGCTTCCAAACAGAAAAATACTTGACAATCGGTTTGATTTAATACCATAGGATAGCTCTTACCAGAGCAAGATTCAATCAGTTAGATTCTAAAATTGAATACAGTCAATTCCACCAAGTGCCATATTTTGAGAGAACATGTGTTTGTGGAACATCAGAAATAGAAGACATTTCAGGTGTCCTATTCAACTGTCAATTATATGCTTCAGCAAGGGCTCAGCACTTACAGATGCAACTTGAGAGAACCATACATTGGGACTCTAACAAAAGATTATCTTATTTCCTTCAGGGCACAACAGATACGTAGTCACTACAAATATAAATGTAGTCAAAAGAACTGTTGAGTTTATAGTCAGGGCTGTCCAACAGAGAACATGCTTTACAGATCACATTGGGGTTTCGTACAGAGTGATGAATTCACCTAAACACATACTGTTTTCGAATTTTAATATTTACCTTATTATATATCTCTGCACTCTATTTTATCTTATACTATTTTATCTTACCCTTTATCCTTATTTTATCTTACCTTACTATATTTTATCTATTTTATCTCACTGTAGTCTATTTTATCTCATTTTATTGTTTTTCACTTTATCTCATTTTATTTCATCTTACTGTGGCTGATGCCCATGCTTTGACAGGCTGCTTCTGTTACTGTTTCTTTTTTTCAAATGTTAAGTTCAATCTGTATCATTCTGAAAAAGGTGGTGATTTTAATGTTCACCCAAAAACAAATTTTCATCTCTATGTCTTCAAACATACAGATTTCATGCATATTTCTGCATTGTTTCAGACCCAGTTTAATGTAATAGTTAAGCAGCTCTTAGAAAACAGGAGATCCTGTGTTCTAGTCCTCCCTTCAGCATGAAAGCCAGCTGAGTGACTTTGGGCCAGTCACACAATCTCAGCCAAACCCACCTCAAAGAGTTGTTATTGTGGGGAAAATAGGAGGCAGGAGCATTAGGTAAGCCCCCTTGAGTTGGACAAAATAAAGGTGGGATATAAATCTAATCATAAATAAATAAGTTGACATTTATTTATTATTTTATTTATTTATTATTTCAATTTATTCCCCGCCCATCTCCCCTGCAACGGACTGTGGGCGGGTTACAACAATTGAAAGTTTAAAAACTATACAAATAGCAATATCTAAAAATACATCCAATAATAAAATACATGAAATCCAAGATGGATTCGGGACCGTAGGATAGATCGTATTACTACGGGGCCAGCCAACCCCAGGAGGCACTGCCGCCTCTGTCGTCCCATGGCCGGTGGCAGAGCCAGGTCTTAATGGCCATCCTTGTCTAGTACCATTGTAGAATAACAGAGGAGATGAAGAAAGGCCTTTGACCTTCACTTTCCATTTGGGGGTCTCATAAAGAATCTAGAACAACTTTATAAATATAAACCCTTTAGGAAATCGAAATTTGGCTAAGGAAACTTACATATGATATCCATATTTTTTTTATCACAAGCTATTCCCCATCAAGTGATAAAATTACAGCTTTGTCTTCTCTGTTTTTATTGAAATCAGTCAAATATGCTACCAGCCAAACATATTGTGACACATGTCTACTTTTAATAAAGCCCACTTAATCATTCTTCACCACTGAAGAAATTACTAAATGAAGTCTATTAGCTAAAACAGCAGTTTATTTTGTAATATCAACATCAGTCAACGTTAAATAAAGAAGATAAAATAACATTTTGCAAAACTGATTGATTTGTATGCAAACACACAGAGACACACACTATAGATACTGTAAAACTTAGCAGCAAATATATCAATAAATATTTTATACAAATCCACAGTAAATTCATCCAATCCTGGTACTTTAAAATTACTCCTATTCAAAATGATATTTTTGATCCCATCCATAGTCAAAGGAAAGAGTAGTTATATTTGTTTTAAGGAACCTGGGTATAGAATATCAACTTCAGCTTTAAAAAAGCATCTATATCTTCATCATATTAGTTCTAAATTTTAGTGTATAAGTCAGCATGCATTTTTTGCTGCTGCTGTTGTTGTTAAATGAAAATTTATATCTTTAGAACTATATATCTTATAATTCCCGTATTTAATGACTGTAAATTTTTTCTAGTTTTTGATCAGACTTGTAGCTTTATAAGTCTCTCATTCAACAATTAAGTTGTTTTTGTAATACCTTCAAAATATTGCAATGTGTCAAAAATCATCTGCCTTACAAATTCCTTGCCATTCAACAAAGAGTCATTGAAATACCAAATTCCAGATAGCTTAATAGGATGTTGAGACTATAAAAATGAAATGGATATGAGCTAATATGTAAGGGACATCAAAAGAGCTGATTTGCATCTCATGAAAGAATGTGGAAGGAGCCAAAAATAATGAAGTTGTTTTTAAAATTATTTTTATTCTTTTTTCTTTTTGTTCCTGTGTTATTTTTTCTCTTTGTTCTTTTTATTAAATAAAGAAAGTATATAGAAAAAAGGGGGCACGATGGCTCAGCAGTTAGGACGGCAGGCTTGTCGATCGGAAGGTCGCAAGTTCGGATGTTCGAGACCCTAGCCCCGCATGATAGAGTGAGCTCCGACACTCGCCCCAGCTCTTGCCAACCTAGCAATTCGAAAGCATGCAAATGCAAGTAGATAAATAGGTTCCACATTGGTGGGAAGGTAACAGTGTTCCATGCATGTCATGTCGGCCACATAACCGTGGAAGTGTCTTCGGACAACACTGGCTCTTTGGCTAACAAACGGAGATGAGCACCAGCCCCTAGAGTCAGACACAACTGTGCGGGGGAACCTCTACCTTTATAGAAATAAGAAGAAAAAACCCTTTAATCCTATCATGGAGAAGGCTCAGTTATGCTGCACATTCTGAAAGGAAATTAGTAGAACAGGATAATTTGGGGTCAGAACGTTTTCACCTAAATAACTTCTCCAGTAATAGGTAATTTCATGCCATGTTCTCCTCTGGACAGTAAGGATTCTAAACTTATCCTTGCGAAGGTTTATGTTGGTTTATGGTTTCCCCTTTCATTGGTGAATTAGGTGCAACCTCTCTCCGTCTGTAATGACAAGTGCCAGCCTGGTCACAGGAAGCAAAAGAGAGAAGGGGAGCCCTTCTGCTGCTATGACTGCATTCCTTGCCCAGAAGGCAAAGTTTCTGCGTGGGAAGGTAAGAGCGGCAGTGCAATTATTCAGAGCACGTTAGTTACCAATGCAGTGACATTGCATGGGATTCCTGTCATCTCTCTTTGCAGATCCCTGTATTCTCTATCTGGGTAGCTCAGGAAAGAGCTAATAAATGGATCCAAATTTTTGGGCTTTGGGTAAATTGGACCTAATTCTTAGTGAACAGATGCTCAGGGTAAGGAGGTTCCACAAAATAACACTCTAAATGAATGTTCTCCTGCAGTACCTCCAATGTGGGGAGAAGAGAGGAGAATCAGAGAAGTCAATAGATTCAGCATAGGGTTTTATGTATTTCTGTGAGATACAGATAAGTCTTCTGATATTGGGCTCCTCTAGCAATGGTTCATCTCTGAAGGGAAAAGTGTTTCTTGCAGAAAATTGCTCTTCCCCAGTAGCAGACTCTTGATTAATCTACATATAAAATAGTATTATGTATCAAATTTTTTTGTAACTAAGGCTAAACTTCTCTTTTCCAGATATGCCTGACTGTGTTGAGTGCAATGAAGATCATTATCCAAACAAGTTTCATAATATTTGCATCCCCAAAACTGTAACATTTTTATCCTATAATGAACCTATGGGAATGGGTTTAGCCACCGGTGCTCTTTTCTTTTCCTTCATCACTGTTGTTTTCTTAGGAACATTTATAGTGCACCACAACACTCCCATTGTGAAAGCCAATAACCGGGACCTCACCTACACTCTTCTCATATTCCTCCTGCTCTGCTTCCTTTCTACATTGCTTTTTATTGGGCAGCCTCAGAAGGTGATGTGTGTCCTGCAGCAATCGGTTTTTGGCATCGTCTTCTCAGTGGCTGTTTCTTCTGTATTGGCCAAAACCATCACTGTGGTTCTGGCATTCATGGCCACCCAACCAGGAACAAAGAGGACTAGGTGGATGGGGAAAGGACTGGCTGGTTCCATTGTTATGTCTTGTACTCTTATTCAAGTAGGCATTTGTGCCTTGTGGCTGGCATCCAGCCCCCCATTCCCAGATGCTGATATGCACTCAGTAAGGGGTGAAATTACTCTGGAATGTAATGAGGCATCCCCCATCATGTTTTACAGTGTGATTGGGTACATGGGCTTTTTAGCCATTGCCATCTTCATTGTGGCTTTCTTTGCCAGGAATTTACCCGACAGTTTCAATGAAGCCAAATTCATCACTTTCAGCATGGTAGTGTTCTGCAGTGTGTGGTTGTCATTTGTCCCAACCTACCTGAGCACCAAAGGAAAATACATGGTTGCTGTGGAGATTTTCTCTATTTTAGCTTCCAGTGCCGGATTGCTGAGTTTCATATTTTTCCCCAAATGGTACATTCTTGTTCTGAGGCCTGAACTGAACAACCGGAAGCATCTTAAGTGGAGAAAGTACTGAAGAAGCAAGGAAACTGTCTCAGCACGCCATATCATTTACATCCCTTCCAGGTGAAACACAACATGACACAACAAATTTAAATCAGTGGACATGCACTAAAGTGGAAATCTTGAGAAAGATATGAACATTCTCTGTAATTCTGGGTTTCTATTTTCAGGCAATTGAGCAGAACAGCAGTACAGCATCTTCACATTCTTCTAAGAGTTAAATGTACATTCATTAATTGTACAGGTTTCAAAATTTGCAATCTGCACTGAAGTTGAAATATTTCCCACCATGACCAAAGGCACTGCACCCTGAAAGTACTCCTGACCCTTGATTATGCTGAATTGCCTTTAAATCAGTTGGACTGGTTGGGCTGAGACATTTTGGCATCACCTTGCAAGATATTCCATCCACACTTCAGATTGCCATGTCCTCTCATTTGACAATTCCTACTGCTGTACCCTCCAAACTTTCTGTTCTAAAACAACAATTTTCGGTTGCTTTTCTTCCTGGGGATGGGCCTTTCAAGACATATATACTTTTATATGTATGTATATATAAGCACACACATATAACATTATGTAATACAAAGTTAAATTGAATTTATATGTACAAATGTAAAGCATATGCAAGCATGAACAAGCAGCTTTAAAATGGAGGGAAAAACTGAAAAAACTTTCCCTGCATTTCCTCAGCTCTTTCTCAAGAAAGTCTGCTTAAGCTACTGTGGCAGAAAGTCTTTCTAAGTGACATAGTGACATATGGAAAAGTAGATGTATAAAACTGCAAATATGGTTCAGAGGCTACTCCCCCCCTTTTTTTCTTTTTTTTTTCTTTGCATTTTTGATAAACTTTTTTCCGCAGTCCCTATGAAATCATTGGCACAACTGAAGATTTACAAATAAATAAACAAATAATAATTCCCCTTCTTTAATACCTGGGAATAAGCCCCTGACATCTTTAACAGCTGGTGCACCAGTGACAAATGCAAGAGGTATATCAAGCCCAATGACAGTAGAGGAAGTGATAGCTGAATTTGTGCGTTTTATGTGGTTAAGATGCCAGGCTTGTCAATTGGAAGATCACAAGTTTGGAGGTTTGAGACCCTAGTCCCGCGTGATGGAGTGAGCTCCCACACTCGCCTCAGCTCTTGCCAACCTAGCCATTCGAAATCATGCAAAAGTAAGGAGATAAATAAGTACCACTTTGGTGGGTTGGTAACAGTGTTCCGCATGCATCATGCCTGCCACATGACTGCTGAAGAGTCTTTGGACAATGCTGGCTCTTCGGGTAACAAAAGGAGATGAGAACCGCCCCCTAGAGTCGGACATGACTGTGTGGGGGAACCTTTACCTTTACCTTTACCTATGCAACCTCTATAGTTTCCAATCCTATGCCTAGATGAGGGAAGCTCTCTGATACTATGGCTTGAAAAATATTGGGGTTTTCACAAGACAATGATGCTGAGAACTCTCTCCCCTGTAATGCACTTTTCACACCTGAACATTTTTTGAGAACCTGGATGATTAGTGACTGCATGCTATCTTCTCAAGAGACAGTGAGTCCTGGTCCTTGGAGTTGATGTCTTGACTTACATGGGGGGTCAACATTGCAAGATGGCCGAGAGAACATAGGGTTGTAATTCCCGCTCCCTGTGTACTGTGATGGTCCCGGGTGCTATGTCCCAATAAAAGCTCCTCACACAAGATTATGCAGAATGAACTTTAATAAGGAAACGTACAAGCCCTAACATCAGTGAAGATCTGAATGGCCCTTCCTACTAAACAATTGAGTTTTATGAGGTTCCCTCCCCTTAGTTCAACTTGTGTTGCCAATGCTGTCAGTTTCCTTCTCGGCGCCTCTCCCATCTCGCCAGTGAATGATTCTGTTGCTTAATACTGAAAGGTGTTAAAGATCGGCCTCCGTCTGGGTGCATTCCTCCTCCTTGTCTCCCATAGCCGATACCTCGATGTTTATTGCCTGGAGTACATGTCTAGGTGGAAGGTTATGATGGGGAACTTTACAGTACATGGGTTGACATCACAAACATTCCAAAGGAGCACGGTTTGCACTGAAATATTCTGTCTGCCATCTTGCCAATGACGGCTCCCTGTCCCTTGCAGATACTAAGGTTGAGATGTGAACTTCAAGGAGCAGGGAAGACTGGCAGGTCATGAGGACTGGCTGCAAATTTACAACACAATGAAATCTAAACCCTACACTAACAAAACATATGGTATGACCTGTGAATCATATTGCAGCTTAATGTGATGGTCTGGTTCATACAAGTACTTGTATGACAGTTCTGTTCCCACAGCACACTGAATCACAAACCACAAAACCCCATTTTAGCTTAGCCTCGTATGTTGTGCAAACTGAGACAATGTCATGAGAAATGTTATTCTACATGCATTGGTTCTTCATGAATGTGCCATCACTGCTGTGTATTCCCAGAAAATATCCCCTCTCAAAATACAAACAAAAGAATCAAATGAAATAGCAATTTTTTTCTTATTATTTTTGCATAGGTGATTCCTTCAATCTTTATTAAGAAATTATTTTTATTTATAAAAAAAGACTGAATTTAGGTTGATGTCAGCTCAATGGAGCTTACAAATACAAAGATATATTCTTGGATATTAGCCACACAGATTTACATGCCAAATATACTGATACTGTTGGACAAAACTAGTACGTAAGAGAGATAAATGGTCCTTCAACATGGAGGTTCCATCTTGTCAGAGGCTGCAGAAATTAATAATATTATCAATTGTGGGGGGGGGAGATGTGGGAAAATCAAAAGCAAGTGAGCTGCTTTAAATGATAAATCCTCAGTCTGACATCTAATGACTATATTCAAAACAATTAATGAATTGTCTTGAATATACACAAGTGTAACCAAGAAAATAACAAATGGATCATAGAATAAATCAAACAGTAATCTAGGTTGAAGTCCAAAAGGCCAGGCTCAAATTACTGTATTTTGGACACTATGCAAAGACTTAGCTGCCTTGAAAAGTCTGAAATACTGAGAAAGGTGGAAGTAAAGAGAAGACACGAATGACCAGCAGCAATAATACACTATTGGAAGACTTGAAGAGCCAGGTTGAGGGAGGTCATCCTGGAGAAGGTCTGTCCTTGTGATTGCTAGGAGTTGACACTGACTTGAGGTTACATAATAAAGCAATTGAAATTACCTTTCCAACAAGGAGAGATTGGAGACTGGGGGACAGGTATCTAAGGCCAATGAACCATGTATCACATCTTTAGTTACGGACATACCCTTTTAATACATCAGCCAGCTGTTATTCCCACTTATTGCTGCCTGTCAAAAGGGAAATAGCTGCCCTAAACCAGTCTACTGGGTAGCTGCCCTAAACCAGTCTACCACCAATGTAAGAAAGGAGAAGAAATGAAGATGGTTCACCTCCCTTATTGGCCTGGTGCAGGCTTGGATGTAGGTATATACCACGCTTGGTCAGTTTCACTTTTTGTTTTGCTCTATTGGCACTCTAGGCATTATTTCAGGCACTTCATTTCCCAGAGGGCCTCAAGAAACAAAGGAGCCAATTAGAATAGGACCCAGGAAGAAACTGTTTGGAGGCAATCGCCTGCAATTGTATTCAATGTTGCCAATGGTTCATCTAGGACCTTTTTGGTGTCATCTACCAGAGATCTGAGAAACTCCACAAGTGCCTTCTTGAAATCACTTGCATTCATTAGGTGCCTGGGTGGACCACTGTTTAGTTCCCTTCGCACCATGCAGGTGTCACATGGGTAGCTATCAATCTCCTACTCAAATATATTGTTTAATTTTATATTTTATGCTATACAGGGGAACCATTATTGTTTTATGCTAGTTGAACATATTAATGTGTGGGAGGAATATTAAAGAAATAGTAATATTTCATTTCAGGAGTTGTTGTTGTGGTCTTCCTTTTTATCAATCTATTGTACTGTATATGGTGATTACATTTTTTTTAGAAATAAATAAATATTAAATAAAAGTTTGCTATCAGTTACCTTTGGATCATGATATCATTTGACCATGGCAATGGGGTGATAGAAACCCCTCCTTATCTGAAAAAATATAAGGCCTGCCCAGAGATAAAAGTGAGGTCTTTGTTTGATGGCCTACATGCGTAGAGATGGACATTACTTGAGACAAGCCCATTGAATAATCCAATAGAAGGATACAGTAGCCTTCTGTCCAGCCTTAATCCCTTCCAAGCTATTGCCAGAGGTTTACAGTTCAGACAGGTTTTCTGGCCATGGTGTTGTATTACAAAAGAAGGCGGTCTGAGAGGGCTGATGTAAAGAAATGGGGCAAGGGTCTTCCCCAAAGTATACCTATACATGATATATCTGCAATCATCCAGGGACTTTAGTTTAAGAACTGCTGATTGGAAGATTTGCCTATTTTCTATTTGAATATATCCTTTCAATTTGACTCCAGGAAGGAAAGAAAAAAAAGAGTTCTTTGGAGTGGTCTATTTTATTAGAAATAATGTGTTTCTAAAAAGTTTTAGAAACTTAGAAAAGTTTAGAAACTTTTGCAAAACTGCATGAGAATAATGCAACTTCAAGGGCAAAATAACACAGCTAATTCTCAGCAATGCTATGGAGGATTCACCAATTCTAGGTAACTATCAAACAGCTATAATTATTTCTATTGCTTTCCAATCTTCTTGTTTTTTTTTTATCAAAACTTGTTTACAAGTATAATAGTATATGCCTGTGTGGTTCTGTGCTTGTGTGTGTCTGTGTGTATTGTCTGTACATAAAGTCAGGGCTAAATATTAGGGACAGATAGGATTGAGTCAAATTGTTGTAAGCATAAACTCTTTGTGGTTTAGTCATCATAGTACAATTTTCATTCAAATTTAGCTATTGTTATCATAGATGTACCTGTAGATGCATTTGTGTTTTAGTTTAGAGGGTCAGTTTGTACTCAGCATGTTGATAGTAGTAGCATTGTTCTTTCTGCTGCTGCTACACATGACGTGCCAGACACATGTAAGTTTCGAACTGTGGATCACCATCACATTTTTCACAAGTACCTTCAGCCAGGGGATCTACTCTTTGGTGGCCTTTTTTGTCACACCTTCTTTGTCTCCATGTGATGACCCCAACAACTATGCCCTAATAAACACTTAACAATGCCATTCATTAGAATGCAGATTAAGCTTTATTCAGGATACATGTTAATTGAAGCACTTTCAAAGATCTGAATGCGGATTCCCGCCCAACTGTTGCATCTTATCTTCTCCCTTTGCGCGCCCAATTACCAACCGATGATCTCAATGTGCAAACGTTCCCAGCACCATCCTCCTGCAGGTGGTTGACCTTGACGAGCCGCTTCCTGCCTTCAGTAGTAGTCACAATACTCAACTGCCAATTCCCCCCCCCCAACATACTAGAAGCATCACTACTAATCATTTGAGAAGCATATCTAACTAGGCCTAATCCCAATGACAGGATTCATTTAGATGAACCCTGACATGCCGACCCTCCAAAAGAAAGAGCATCTTACCGATTACAAGATAAACAAAGCATGAAAAGCATATAAGAGAAACAAAGCATACAAAGCATACAAAGCATACAAGATAACCAAAACATACAAATAAAAACAAAAGTGTTCAGGTTGCAGGCATATGCACGACGGTCCAATCTGCAAAACAAAATCAATAAGGCAACATTACATTAACCAGGTTTAGCAGGGAACTGATTATGAAACTTCTTGATCAAACGTGGAGCAAGAACATGACTCTTATCAACCCATTCCTTAAATCCAATAGGTAGATGTTTCCACTGTACCAGGTACTGAATTTTACCCCTATGCAGTCTAGAGTCCAAAATGTCCAAAACTTCAAAATGTTCATTATTACCTATCATGATGGGTGGAGGTGTGGGTGGTTCTGGATGCCATTGTGGTGCAGTTTTGACAGGCTTCAGCAAGCTGATGTGGAATACAGGATGTACCCTGTGTAAGTTTTTAGGCAAGTCTAATTGAGCAGCTACAGGGTTTATCACTTTTACAATTGGAAAAGGACCAAAAAACTTAGGACTCAGTTTCTTTGATGGTTGTGTGGTCTTGAGATGTTTTGTAGACAAGTAAACCTTTTCACCCACCACCAAAGTCCATTCAGGGGCCCGCTTGCGATCAGCAAAAGTTTGTAAGATTCCTTAGCCTCCTGCAATGTTTTGAGCATGATCGGCCAATTGGCCCTTATTTTTGTAATCCATTCATCTGCCAACACAGGATCTGGAGACTGTATCATGGCAGGATCAGGCAGTTCAGGAATAGGAACAAAGTCTTGTCCAGTTGCTATTTTAAATGGTGAAAATCCAGTGCTCTGATGAACAGCGTTATTATATGCCACTTCAGCAAATGGCAACAAGTCCACCCAATTATCTTGCTGGAAACTGATGTAACAACGTAAATACTGCTCCAATGCGGAATTAAGTCGTTCACACACCCCGTTCGATTCCGGATGAAACCCACTAGTCAATCCTTGTTGAGTTCCAATCAATTTTAAAAACCGCAATTGCTGATAATCCTCAAGGGGGCGCCGTGAGCTCGGTAGATGTGCAAGATAAATAATTTTGCTAGTTGACCAGCAGAGGGCAATCCTTTACAAGGAATAAAATGGGCTTGCTTGGAAAAGAGATCAGTTACCATCCATATAACAGTTTTGCCTTTGCTTTCAGGTAAGTCTACAATGAAGTCCATTGAGATTTGTTTCCAAGGGCTTGTAGGTTCAGCTACTCCTTGTAAAAGTCCCACTGGCTTCCCTGGTGCCCTTTTCATAGATGCACACACAGGACAAGATAGTACATACTGTTTAACATCTTTTCTTAATGTTGGCCACCAGAATTGCCTTCTGACTAAATGTAAGGTTTTTACAAATCCAAAATGTCCAGCTACTTTGTCATCATGGCAATGTTGTAAAATAACTTTTCTGACCGTTTCAGGAATGTACAGTCTATCTCCACTCCACCAAACCCCATTAGTTTCTGTTAAAGACTGTTTATTATTTTTCCACCACTCATCTGCTGTAATAGCCTCTCTGATCTGTTTCTCTAAAGAGGGTTCACATGTGGGTTGATGTAGATGGGCTTGGCATCGAGTGAGTGTAACCTTACACTCCAATTGCAAAGGTAAGGGTGGAGGTGGCAATGTAAAATTTTCTTCAAGTTGGTTTGGCAAGCCTAATTGTTGGGGTGACATTACTGTAGAGACAATATTTTCCATTGGGCCATCATGCTGAGGTAAGCTTGATAAGGCATCTGCTAGGAAGTTCTTTCCTGCTGGCAAATATTTCAAGGTGAAGTTAAATCTACTAAAAAACTCAGCCCATCTGATTTGCACAGATCTTTCTGTGATGACCCCAACAACTATGCCCTAATAAACACTAAACAATGCCATTCATTAGAATGCAGATAAAGCTTTATTCAGGATACATGTTAATTGAAGCACTTTCAAAGATCTGAATGCAGATTTGTTAAAGTATTTGGTAAAGGTATTCTATGTAGAATCAAGCGAATGGTATTTCTACACTATGGATCTAGCCTGGAAAGTGGAAATTTCCAAGTCCCTCTGTTGCAAGCACTTTCCCATAACAAAAAGCTCATAAACAACAGGTGCTGTTTTCTAGCCAAAACAATTGAAGTTATCAGTCCTTTTCCCATGAGAATAGAGTCTCGAGGGAAAGCCAATATGCAACACCGCCACCCCATGGCGGTTTATAGTAAGTACAACTGTTGCTAAAATGTTAACCTGAAAAGTAACCTTAGCCATACTAGCCAATCAGAATTGTGTACCATGGGTATAATTCAGCTATGAACCATGGGTATTCATCTCACTTATGTTTTTCCTATGCTTCTTCTATGTAGACTGCTATCTACATGTACTTTGTATCTGAACTGTAACTATGCCTGGTCTTTGCACAGACCATGATGTTTTCTTTCCATTCTGGTGATGGAACTCTGCGTATGCTTTGTTTTTTCCTTTTTGCAATAATGCACTATACATCCATTATTGCCTTATGCTATCAATAAAGATATTGTTAGCCTTACAACACGTTGTTTGGATTACTTCAAGCCCGAAACCCCAATAGCCACCATCACCCCACAGGTTATGTTGCCCAGAGAGAAATTTGCGTTTTCTTTGCTGCGCTGGATCTGGCTGTAACAAAGGGGTTTGTTTTTGAGGCTGCATTTTGGAGTAAATGTGTTTTTCTTAAGTGGTCAGCATGGCTGCTGCAGGGCTAACTAGTCTGCCTTTTGAGCGTTTGAATGGCACAAACTATCGGACCTGGTGTGTGAAGATCAAGTCTTTCTTCCTAAAAGAAGGTTTGAGGAAGTATGTGAAAGACGCACCTCCAGCTGGTCCCATTGCTGATGAAGTGCAGTTGTGTTCGGATCGTGCTTATGGCAATTTGATTCTGGGACTGGAATCATCGCAGCTACTGCATATCAGCAATCTAGACACTGCACATGCATGTTGGGAGGCTCTCAAAGCCCTTTATTCCAAGCAAACCTCTGCTGCCATTGTTGGTCTATCACGTCAGCTTTACAACATGAAGCTGCAACCCGGTGGAAACGTGATGACCCACCTCCATAAAATCAAGACTTTGTTTCTTGAACTGGAGGAGTGGGATGTTGTGATCCCTGATACCCAGAGAGCTTGTGTTATCCTGTCAAGCCTGGACAAGAGCTTTGACATGCTCATCGAGGCAACTCAGACGTTGAGGCCCCAAGACCTTACTGTGGATTATCTTACAAATCGGCTGCAAGAAATCCAGCAAGCTCGTGACCTGGAGAAGATGCAGGGTAAGCCATCTGTTGCTGTTCCTGAGACTTCTGCACAGCGTTTTCCAGCTGGAACAGAGGCTGCGTGTGCTGTGAGGAGATGCTACTGGTGCAACTCGACCCAACACTTCATGAAAGACTGTCCCCAGCCACCTCGCCCAGCCAGTGGAGCCAGTGGAAAGAGGTTCGTACGAAAGAAGGGGAAACAACCGCCTAGACAGCGTACCCAAGTGTCTGCTTTGCTCACGGCTGTGAGTAGACGTTCCCCAGAGACTTGGCTTTTGGACTCAGCGTGTAGCCAAATCATTGACAACAATGAACAGTTGCTATTGACAAAGGACAGGCCTAAAATCCAACAAGTTGCTCTAGCTGATGGATCCATGGCAGATGTATCTTTTCAGGGTGAAGTATACATTCCTTGTTTGGGGATAAATGTACCAAATGTGTTGTGTGTTCCTACACTTGATTTTTCCCTCCTTAGCGTTCTAGCCCTGGTGAAATCTGGATATACTGTTGTGTTCAAGGGTACTGGATGTTCTATTGAAAAAGATGGAATTGAATGTGCTAGAGGGAAGTTAGTGAATCAATTGTATGAAATGCTTCCTAAGCAGGGGATTGTGTCAGGAAATTGTATTTCCAATGTTCCCCCACATAACAAATGCATTCACTATTATCACAGAGTTCTGGGACATCCCGGGTGGGGAAGTTTGTCCCAAATGGCCAAGGTGTATCCTGAACTAGGATCCAAAAAGTGTGATGACTTTCTTGATTGTACTGTGTGCAAACAATCTAAAATTAAGGCTGCGCCTGTTGCTAGGAAAAGTGGCAGGGTGTCAACTAGGCCTTTTCAGTTGGTTCATGGAGGCTTAGCCGGCCCCAATGCTCCTAGTGAAGGGGGGGCACGTTTCATGTTTCTTTTGGTGGATGACCATACTCGCTATATGTTTTGTTATTTGCTCAAATCTAAAGCGGAAGCTTTTGCTCGCTTTAAGGAGTTTGTTGCAATGGTGGAGAGAAATTATGGCTATCAAGTAGGTCAGTTTCAATCCGATTGTGGAGGAGAGTTCCTAAGTCATGAGTTTCAGAATTGGCTTTGTAGGAAAGGAATCTCCCATAGACTTGCCAATGTTGGTGTTCCTGCTGAGAATGGAATAGCTGAAAGGAAGATTGGTGTTGTTAATACCATTAGAAATAGCCTGATGTTAGATGCCCAGGTGCCAGCCTGTTTCTGGGGTGAGGCTACCATGACTGCAGTGTATCTAACCAACAGGGTGTGGAATTCAGCTGTAAATGAAGTTCCTTACTTCCTTTTGTTTGGCAAGCGCCCTTCGCTGAAGCATCTGCGTGTTTACATTTGCGTATGTTCACATCCCTAAATCTAAGCGAAGGAAGAACCAGCCAAAAGCACAACGCTTAAGGTTTGTTGGTTACTCCTCTAGATCTAAGGGTTACCATTTTTCTGCAGGCTATGGTCGTGTGATAGTGTCCAGAAGTGCTAATTTTGAGCACCCTACTTGTTGGGATAGGTTCAATGCTAGTTCAGAGGTATTGTTGCAATCTAGAGCACAACCAACTGTCCATGCTCCTGTGGCTGGACAGCAACCAGTTCAGCTGCCTTCTGGTTCCCAGTCTCCTAGTGTGGTGAGAGGGTCCCCTCAGGTGAAGGAAGAGGAAATTTCACCTGAGCAGGTTCAGGACCTGAAGGGGGAATCAGGTAGTGAAAAGGCAGAGGACAGTGATGAGGAAGAGGCAGTGGTAATTCCTTGTAGGTCTGCACGTTCCACAAAGGGTGTGAAGCCTGACAGATTTGTGATTCAGCAGGTGAGAGTGTGTCAGATTACCTGTGAACCTCAGTCTTTCCAGGAGATGTTGCTTCTGCCTGTTGAAGAGCAGGAGAAGTGGAACACAGCGATGAATAAGGAGTTTGAGGCATTAGTGAGTCAAAAGGTGTTTGAAGTCACTGACTTGCCCCCATCCCAGAAAGCTGTTGGTTCCAGATGGGTTTTCAGAAAGAAGCTTCTTCCTGATAATACAGTGCAGTACAAAGCCAGGCTTGTTGCTCAGGGGTTTTCACAAGAGAGGTTTTTGAACTATGATCTCACATATGCACCCACAGCTAGACCAGAGTCTTTACGTATGGTACTTTCTCTGGCTGCACAGCGTGAACTTGTTGTCCATCATTTTGATGTTGACACAGCATATCTGAATGCAGAGCTCCCTGAAACAGTGTACATGAAGCAGGCTCCTGGCTATGCTTGTGGCAATTCTCAGAAGGTGTACAGGCTGCGCAAGGCGCTTTATGGATTAAAACAGGCCGGACGTTGTTGGCATCAATGTTTAGATAAAGCTTTGATGGAGTTGAACTTTAAAAAGTCAGTTGCTGATCCTTGTGTGTATGTAAGAGGTTCTGGAAGTAATTACACGGTGTTGCTAACGTATGTTGATTATTTTTGCCTAGCAACTGGTTCTTTGCACCTTGTACAAGAGTTTGCAACACAATTAAGACAGTACTTTCAATTAAAAGACCTAGGTGAGCTGAAATACTATCTAGGTGTTGAAGTCACTAGAGCTCAGAGCGGTGAATTCTATCTGAGTCAGAAGAGAAAAATTGATCAATTGTTGAATCAACTTGAAATGTCAAATGCAAAACCTACCAGAACACCAATGACTCTTGATTTCCTAAAGGGTGATGCATGTGAGGAAATTTGTCCTCAACTTGAATTGTATCACTCTGCTGTAGGAAGCTTGCTACACTTAACACAATGGACACGTCCTGACTTAGCTTACTCAGTTGGAGTACTCAGTCGTAAGGTTGCCAAACCATCCATGCAAGATTGGCAAGGGTTAAAAAGGGTCCTACGTTACCTTAAAGGCACAGCTGAATTTTGTCTTAAAGTATCAGCTACTAAAGCCGAAATGCCTGTGATTTATGTTGACAGCTCTTTTGCAGAAGAGGGAGACAGAAAGTCTGTGAGTGGTTTTGTTTGTTTGTTTGCAAATACACCCATCGCCTGGCGGGCGAGAAAACAGAGCTCAATTGCAGTGTCAACGTGTGAAGCAGAATTTGCGGCCCTCAGTGAGGCAATGAATGAATTACACTGGTGTAAACAACTGTTTGGAGATCTTTCCGTAGATATAACCTCACCAATGACAGTGTATGAAGACTCACAAGCATGTATTTCACTTGCTCTTTCTGAACATGTGAAAGGGAGGACAAAATACGTCGATGTGAAATTCAAAAATGTAAGACATGCCATTCAGGAAGGATTTATCCAGTTAGAATATTGTCCTTCCGAACTAAATGTTGCAGACATCTTCACGAAAGCTCTACCTCTTGATAAGCATGTTGCCATGGTTACCAAGTTGGGACTAGAACAAATGTGTTTGAAATAAAATCATTTGTGTCTCTGTGTGCTTGTGAAATGACAGTTTTCCCCCACAGCATTTCGAAAACCATTCGGAAGGGGTGTTAAAGTATTTGGTAAAGGTATTCTATGTAGAATCAAGCGAATGGTATTTCTACACTATGAATCTAGCCTGGAAAGTGGAAATTTCCAAGTCCCTCTGTTGCAAGCACTTTCCCATAACAAAAAGCTCATAAACAACAGGTGCTGTTTTCTAGCCAAAACAATTGAAGTTATCAGTCCTTTTCCCATGAGAATAGAGTCTCGAGGGAAAGCCAATATGCAACACCGCCACCCCATGGCGGTTTATAGTAAGTACAACTGTTGCTAAAATGTTAACCTGAAAAGTAACCTTAGCCCATACTAGCCAATCAGAATTGTGTACCATGGGTATAATTCAGCTATGAACCATGGGTATTCATCTCACTTATGTTTTTCCTATGCTTCTTCTATGTAGACTGCTATCTACATGTACTTTGTATCTGAACTGTAACTATGCCTGGTCTTTGCACAGACCATGATGTTTTCTTTCCATTCTGGTGATGGAACTCTGCGTATGCTTTGTTTTTTCCTTTTTGCAATAATGCACTATACATCCATTATTGCCTTATGCTATCAATAAAGATATTGTTAGCCTTACAACACGTTGTTTGGATTACTTCAAGCCCGAAACCCCAATAGCCACCATCACCCCACAGGATTCCCGCCCAACTGTTGCATCTTATCTTCTCCCTTTGCGCGCCCAATTACCAACCGATGATCTCACTGTGCAAACGTTCCCAGCACGATCCTCCTGCAGGTGGTTGACCTTGACGAGCCGCTTCCCGCCTTCAGTAGTAGTCACAATACTCAACTGTCAATTCCCCCCCCCCAACATACTAGAAGCATCACTACTAATCATTTGAGAAGCATATCTAACTAGGCCTAATCCCAATGACAGGATTCATGGAGATGAACCCTGACACTCCAGTCCAAAGTTTTTTGATCAACCACCATCTCCAACATACTTTGAAAGCTACCTGTAAGGAATTGGATTTGCCTTCAGTATGCTTCTGAGCAGAATATATATAGCAGACCAACTTTATAGGTATGATTTATTGCAGCAAGGAACGGAGTAGAATCTATTGCAAGAAATCAAGTACAGATAACAAAACTATTTTTCCTCCCCTACTCCTCCAAAATATATTAATTATATAGCCAGGATTTAAGATTTTTTAAAATCAAACCAAAACATTATAGACTTAATTACGTAAGCCTAACGTTAGCTTAAATACATCAGAAATTTTAGATAGATAGATAGATAGATAGATAGATAGATAGATAGATAGATGATAGATAATAAATAGATATGGTTAAAAGTCCATGTAAAGTTTAGTGTAAATCAAGCTCAACTCCCAGAGATTTCACATACAGTTTATTTAATTTTCTTGGCAAGTGTGTAGAACTGGTCCAGCCATGCCTTCCTCTAATCAATATTTCTTCTTCTACTTTAGGTTCAGACAAAATCCTCACTCAATATGGTGACTTGTGTCATTCACTAAGAAAAATTTTAACTAACAATCTTCCTATTAGAAACCATCAGCGAATTTGCACCAATTGGTTCGATTCTGACTGTTTACATAGTAGAAAACTTTTGAGGGCAGCTATGCGTCAGGCCTTGGGACATCCTACCACAAAAAATCATGCTAAAATGTTAAAAATTAGGCATGACTATAAGAAATTGATATCCATTAAGAAAGCCTCTTTTAGAGCAAAATTATGGTCTGATTTGGACATCTGGGCAAAAGGGACAAATTCAGTCTTCTTTTGGAATACTTTATCGGGTTTGCTGAAGGAACATAAATTTCATTTCGATATTCCTATCCCAGCTTCGGCTTGGGAAGAATATTATGCCAAATTATTTTCTAATACTAATCAGGGCCTTTTGCATAAACAAAGTACAGATTTTTTACCTTTTGTAAACCTTCCCCCCTGGCCTCCGGTATCTGTATCAGAAATCAAAACTATTGTTCAATCTTTAAAATCTAATAAGGCTCCTGGAGAAGATTTTTTACCTCCGGAACTTTTTAAGACTCATATTGATTGGTGGGCCCCACTATTAGCAGGGCTGTTTACTTATATAAATAATACAGGTTGTATCCCATTTGGATGGGAAGTTGCCATTATTGTTCCCCTATATAAAAAAGGAGATAAAAAGGATCCAAAAAATTATAGACCAATAAGCCTTATTGGAATTGTGGCTAAAATGTATGCTAAACATCTGTTGAGCAAGGTAGAAGATTGGGTTATGGAAAATAATCTTTTAGTGGAAGAACAAGCTGGTTTTAGACCAGAGCGCTCCACTGTAGACAATTGTTTTACTCTATATCATCTTCTTTCAAAACAATTAACTAATGGCAAGAAACTGTATACCACATTTATAGATCTTAGTGCGGCTTTTGATTCGATAAATAGAAATATTCTGTGGATGAAATTGGCCAGTTTAAATATGGAACCCAGACTCTTATTTTTGGTTAAGGCCCTTTATTCAAACACTTATCTGAAAGTCCGTACAGGTTTAAATGGCTCTCTAACTAAGAGTATACCCACCTTCAGTGGCATTAGACAGGGTTGTATATTAGCCCCAATGCTTTTTAACCTGTATGTAAATGATCTACCAGGATTCCTGTTTGATGTAGACACTCATATGCCAAAGATCCTTGATAAATTTATTAATATTTTACTATATGCTGATGACATGGTTCTAATGGCACATTCCCAAATAGGCCTGAGAAGACTGCTGAAAAAACTGAACAATTACTGTGCTCTCAATTGTTTAAACATTAATAAAAGTAAATCCAAAGTGATGGTTTTCAGCAGAAAAAGTGTGAAATATAATTGGCAGCTAAATGGAGAGTCTATTGAACAAGTTAATTGTTTTAACTATCTAGGAGTGGTTTTTACCAGTTCAGGCTTGTGGTTAAATCACTTTAAAAGAAGCTCAGAAAGGGCAGCGGCAAGTACTAAAAGATTATATAAATTATTTAACTACAATTATCCAGGCACTCTGACTCCTATATTGAAAGTGTTTAGGGCCAAAATAGTTCCAATGCTGACCTATGGTGAAGAATTATGGGGTTTAAAAAAAGCTACCCCTCTCGAACAAATTCAAACTTGCTTTTTAAGATCCATATTGGGAACTGATAAAAATACGTCTGCCCCTGCAGTCAGAGCAGAATTAGGTATCCATTCCTTACATAGTCACTCAATTATTAAAGTTTTTACTTATTGGCTGAAGATCCAACAAATGGATTCAGATAGACTTCCCAAAATATGCTTAATGGAACAGATAAATATGGCACAGCCCAATTCCTGGATCAGCCAACTTTATGAAGTTATTTTAAGACATGGGTTTTCTATTCAGTATTTGCTTTCAATGGTCTCACAGGCAAGGGAAATGTTTAAACAGAGAGTCCTGGATATTAGTGCACAATCTGACATGGAATTATTAACTAAAAATAGATCTTTAAATTGGTTGGTTAAGAATAAAACTATATTTCAACCTGAAAAGTATCTAGCAATGAGTATTCCACAAACATTAAGAAGGGCCTATACTAGAGCTAGATTTGAATTGCTGGATTCCATGGACAAATATGGGCGTTTCCACCACTTGCCATATCATGAGAGAACCTGCATATGCGGTTCTCCAACCATTGAAAATATTTTTCATATTTTGTTCAATTGCCAATTATATGCATCCATTAGGCATAAATATTTATCATCTTTAATAGAAAGAACAGCATACTGGGATCCAAACCACAGACTGTCTTATTTCCTCCTGGGTTCAAATGTGCATATTGTACGTAGGACTGCTAAGTTTATAACTAAGGCAACGGTCATTAGAACTCAATACATTGAACAAATTGGGGTATCCTGTAAGGGAGATTTATATATCTGTTTTATGACCCTATGTATTATCACATATGTATTTTATTATTGTATTTTATTTTTGTATTGTATTGTATTGTATTGTATTGTATTGTATTGTATTGTATTGTATTGTATTGTATTGTATTGTATTGTATTGATAAGGTCACAGGACTAATCAATTAATAAACTACTACTACTACTACTACTACTACTACTACTCTAATCAATAGCATATGGATTCCCTGATTGTAGCATTTTGGGGCGTTTGGGCAATATCAACTAGCTGTCTGGATAGGGATATATCAACAGAGGCATTTATGAATTCTAAATTCAAACTGGGGGTGAAAGGAAAACAGCTGCTATATATTAGAAAATTATAAACCATCACCTTAATGTGCAAGTTTTCCTTCATTTTTAAAATACTGTACTGCAAATACTTACCCTACCGAATCATATCCTTTAGCTTCCTTTGGCTCCTCATGCTGAGATAGTTTTGTTCCCTAAATTTTGAATCATGCATACTTCTTAAACATAGGCATCTCATGATTTCATTGAAATCATTTGACACATAATGGAAATCCCACTGTAGGGTTATGACTCAGAACTACCAGCATATCCTGGGCCTGGTCTTTGAGATAAAGGAAATCAATGAAGATCCCCACATCTTACCGAACACCACTCTCGGATTCTATATCTATGATAGTCATATGAATACCAGGTGGGCCTTTCGTTCTGCAATGCAACTCATTTTTCCTAAGAAGCAATTTCTCCCCAATTACCTTTGTGATACTAAAGGCAATCTTCTTGCAGTCATTGAAGGACTTGACATTGAATCCTCCCATCGGATACCAAGTATTTTTGGCAGTTCCCCGTTGGGGGAGATGGGTGGTCATATAAATTGAATAAATAACAACAACAACAACAACAATAATAATAATAATCATCTACAAGTTTCCTCACGTAGGATTTATGTGTGGATTTAGAATTTATTTAGAAGTGACTCAATTGTCCTTTTCCCTCATCACATGTTGGTGTGTCCTGTAGACAGAGACAGATTTACTTCATTCTTTGTAAATTCTCCAAATACAAATCTGTTTAGCTCTCCTATGGCTCTGCTCCAGTGACAATGGATCACACCCAGGCCACTTACTTCTACCAAATGGTCCCAAACGAAGCCCATCAGTGCACTGTGATTCTTGAATTACTTCTCTTTTTCAAGTGGACCTGGGATGGATTTTTCACTGGAATGGGAATTAATTCAGAATGGATATTTCAAGTAATGGTTACAGAATTTGCCACTAATGGCATTTGTTTTGCTTTTATAGACACAGTCCACCACAGAGGCATAAAATTGAACATGGAAGTATAAAAAAAGGGACATTTCAACTATGGAATAGAATCATGACCAGCACAGCTAGCATATTTCTCCTCTTTGGTGATCTTCGGACTGTAGTGGTTTTGGACTGGTTACTTTCTATCGAACAAGAGAGTGAGAAAACAAACAATGTAAATGGTAAAGTGTGGATTTTAACCACTCAGCTAGAGCTTAAGCTATATGGCACAAAACTGGATCTGAGAGTTGCCAAGCAGGACTAACATGGGGCTTTATCACTGGCTGTCCATTCCAATGGGACGCCAGGATTTCAGCAATTCATTCAGGAGAGAAAGCCTTCCAATGCAAAAGAAGATTTCTTCATATGGGACCTTTGGTCTTATGATTTTGGCTGCACCTTCCCCAACTGGGTTATAAACCATACCAATAGCAATCTCCACACTGGACTGGAGAGGCTGGAGAACCTCCAACATACATTGAAAGCTACCAAAACTGTAACCTTTTTATCCTATAATGAACCTATGGGAATGTATTTAGCCCCTGGTGCTCTTTTCTTTTCCTTCATCACTGTTGTCTTGTTAGGAACATTCTTAGTGCACCACAACACTCCCATCGTCAAAACCAATAACCGGGATCTCACCTAAACTCTTCTCATATTCCTCCTTCTCTGCTTCCTTTCTACATTGCTTTTTATAGGGCAACCTCAGAAGGTGATGTGTGTCCTGCAGCAATCGGTTTTTGGCATCGTCTTCTCAGTGGCTGTTTCTTCTGTATTGGCCAAAACCATCACTGTGGTTCTGGCATTCATGGCCACCCAACCAGGAACAAAGAGGACTAGGTGGATGGGGAAGGGGCTGGCCGGTTCCAAAGTTTTGTCTTGTACTTTTATTCAAGTAGGCATTTGTGCCATGTGGCTGGCATCCAGCCCCCCATTCCTAGATGCCGATATGATGCTGAAACCACCCAGTGTCCCTCCTTGTGGGCGAGATGGGCGGGATATAAATGTAATAAATAAATAAATAAATAATAATATGCACTCAGGAAGGAGTGAAATTACCCTGGAATGTAATGAGGCATCCCCCATCATGTTTTACAGTATGATTGGGTACATGGGCTTTTTAGCCATTGCCAGCTTTGTTGTGGCTTTCTTTGCCAGGAATTTACCAGACAGTTTCAATGAAGCCAAATTCATCACTTTCAGCATGGTAGTCTTCTGCAGTGTGTGGCTGTCATTTGTCCCAACCTACCTGAGCACCAAAGGAAAATACATGGTTGCTGTTTAAATTTTCTCTATTTTAGCTTCCAGTGCTGGATTGCTGAGTTTCATATTCTTCCCCAAATGGTACATTCTTGTTGTGAGGCCTGAACTGAACAACCGGGAGCATCTTAAGTGGAGAAAGCACTGAAGAAGCAAGGAAGATCTCTCAGAAAGCCATATCTGTTATATTCCTATTAGGTAAAAGACAACATTACATAAAAGATTTAGATCAGTGGACATGCACTGAAGTGGAAATTGATAAAGATATGAATGATCTCCTTCATTCCAGGTTCCTATTTTTCAGACAATTTAGCAGAACAGCAGTGGAGCATCCTCCCATCTTTCTAAGAGTTAGAAGTCCTTTCAGTAATTGTATAGATTACAAATTTGGCATTCTGGATTAAACTTGAAAGATTTCCCACCACTACCACAAGGCACATTCTCACTGCACCCTCAACATACTCCGAACCCTTGATTATGCTGAATTACCTCTAAACCAGTTGGGCTGGTTGGGCTGAGATATTTTGGCAGCATCTTGCAAGATATTCAGTTGACATTTCAGGTTGCCATGACCTCTCATTTGAACATTTCCCTACTGCTGTACCCTCCCAAATTTCTGTTCCAAAATAAAAATTTTATGTTGCTTTTCTTCCTGGGGCTGGGTCTTTCAGGACGTATGTATTTTTATATGAATGTATGTATATATAGGCACATACGTATAATATTATATAATACAAAATTAAATTGAATTTATATGGATAAAGCTAAAGTATATGCATGCACAAAAAAGCAGTTTCTAAATTATAAAAGTAAACAAAAAACCAAAAAACTTCCCCTGCATTTCCTCAGCTATTCCTGAAGAAAATCTGCTGAAGCTACTGTTACGGAAGGTCTTTCTCATTGGCATAGTGATTGTCACACTGGACTGACATGCAGAATGTACCCAATTCAAAATTCACTAGAAACTTGAAACAAAGGATTTTTCTTAGGCTGAGTTAAGTAATTTTCTGTTGGGGTTTTGATATACCCAGGAATTTACAGTTAGATATAAATAGTACCAGAGAGGCTTGATATCTAGGTGAGAGGGGAAATATTGTGCAAGTCATCCAATTAGCAGCCATTGTTGAAGTGATGATGTGTCAGTGTGTGACTCATACAACAGTTACTAAGAGTTAAGTTGGGTGTGGTGGATAATGAGAGTGACCTATACTGTGATTGGTCAGTATGTATATATAAGCAGATGAATTCTGTATTCTTTTGGTCTTCATTCTACCTCTCGTATGCTGTATCGGTGTATCATTTGTTACCTGTGTGGAAGTGATCTATAAATACGTATGTATATAAAGTAAATAGGCTATTTTATATAATCTCTGTGTGAGTGTCTATTTACTATACAGCCTAAGGATCACTGGTGTTTATGGAAAGAAGCAGGCCGCTCCATCCACTCCTGCTCTGACAGGTTATGGGCCCAGAGACGACTGGCTTAGGACTGGCTGTGGATCATGGGATCATGTGCAGTCTGTGAGCTGGAAGCTTTGGAAGCCTATCCAGGAGTCGTGTGGCTATTTGGAGTGATTTGGAGCTTTTCAGGTTCCGTGCCTGTGTGTTGTTTTTTCCTAGACTTGTTTTGCAGCTGGAGGACATTCTGATAAGTCTGTTTCTTTAAATCATTGGTGTCTGCCCAAGAGGGGCTGAGGACAGATGAGTGGCATCAAGATGTTTCCTGCAGTCGGGGGAGGATTTCCTCTGGAAAGACTGAATGACTCTAATTATTTGTCATGGTCGTACAAAATGGAAATGTATCTTCGCCATGAAGGGCTTTGGGAGATTGTACTTTGCACACAATCAGACTTGGACGATGAAGACATTGTTCTACAGGATGAGAAAGCATTGGCAAGCATAATTTTATGTCTGGAGGATAGCCAATTATGTTATGTTAGACAATGTACGTTAGCCAGTAAATGTTGGGAAGCTTTAAAGGATGTTTATCTTAGAAGCACGCCGTTATGCAAGGTTATGTTGACAAGAAGACTTTATCATGCTAGATTAGGTGTAAATGATAATATTCGTGAACACTTGCATTATATGAGTGGATTATTTCAAGAATTGTCCCAGAGAGATATGCAGTTTTCAGAAGCACATAAGGTGTATGTAATTCTCAGTTCTCTGAATGAAACATGGGATAATTTGGCAACAATTCGGCAGCCTTTAAGGTGGCGCTGGTGCACCCCCTCCTCAAGAAACCTTCCCTGGACCCTACAATCCTGGGCAATTTTCGCCCAGTCTCCCACCTTCCCTTTTTAGGAAAGGTGGTTGAGAAGGTGGTGGCGTTGCAACTCCAGAGGATTCTGGATGAAACGGATTATCTGGACCCCTTCCAGTCAGGTTTCAGGCCGGGATATGGGACAGAGACCGCATTGGTCGCACTTATGGATGATCTCTGGCGAGAGCGGGATGGAGGGAGTGCGTCCATCCTTGCTCTCTTAGATCTCTCAGCGGCTTTCGATACCGTCGACCATGGTATACTTTTGGAGCGGCTCGAGGAGTTGGGAGCGGGCGGTGTGGTTTTGCGCTGGTTCGCCTCCTTTCTCCAGGGCCGCTCCCAGTCGGTGTTGATAGGGGAGGAGAGAGCTGACCCGCGACCCCTGACTTGTGGGGTGCCGCAGGGGTCGGTTCTCTCTCCACTCCTATTTAACATCTACATGAAGCCACTGGGCGAGATCATCCGTCACCACGGGATGAGGTATCACCAATATGCTGATGATACCCAGTTATACATCTCCGTCCCGGGTGAAGTAAGTGATGCGGTCAATGCCTTATCTCAGTGCCTGGAGGCTGTGGGGGTCTGGATGGGGAACAACAGGCTTCAACTGAACCCTGGTAAGACGGAGTGGCTGTGGATTGATGGCCCCCCTGGATCCGGGAAATTGTCATCTTTGGTTCTGGGGGGGGTTGCACTACCCCACTCGGATCCAGTGCGGAATCTGGGGGTCCTCCTGGACTCGTGACTCCTGCTTGAAGAGCAGGTGGCGGTCGTGGCCAGGAGGGCCTTTGCACAGCTGCGAGTTGTGCACCAGTTACGCCCTTTCCTGGATCGGGAGGCCCTCCGAACAGTCACTCACGCCCTTGTCATCTCCCGTATAGACTATTGTAATGCGCTCTACATGGGGCTACCCTTGAAGAGTATCCGGAAGCTTCAGCTGGTGCAGAATGCAGCGGCGCGAGCAGTTATGAGTGCCAGAAGATCGGCTCATGTAACACCTCTGCTTCGCGAGCTGCATTGGGTGCCAGTTTGCTTCCGGGTCCAATTCAAGGTGTTGGTGATTACCTTTAAAGCCCTACATGGCATAGGACCAGGGTACCTGAGGGACCGTCTCGTCCCGATAACGTCGACCCGCCCCACCCGTACATGCAGGGAGGGCATGCTTCGGACCCCCTCAACAAGACAATTCCATCTAGCGGGGTCCAGGAGGCGTGCCTTCTCTGCGATAGCGCCCGCCTTGTGGAATATTCTGCCCCCGGAGGTGAGACTGGCCCCCTCCCTCCTGGCCTTTCGGAAGGCCCTTAAGACCTGGCTTTGCCACCTGGCCTGGGACGACGGAGGTGGTAGTGCCTCCTGGGATTGGCTTGCCCCATAGCTCTACTATCTATTCTGCGGGTCCAAGCCCATCCTGGATTTTATTTTATTATGTTTTGTTTGTGTTTTTAGATATTTTGTATAGTTTTAAATTTTTATTTATTGTAACCCGCCCAGAGTCCCTTGCATGGGAGATGGGCGGGGAATAAATTTGAATAATAAATAAATAAATAAATAAATAAACAAGCTTCGGGTCTTTATCTGAGGGTGATTTGACCGTAAATTATTTATCTGGCAGGCTCTTGGAAGAAGAGCAGAGGAGGACAGGTTCCAACATAATTAGTTATAACACAAAGCAGTCTGTGAAGGAATGTTATTCTAACTCTAACAATGTTTTATTTGTAAAGCATAAATGTTTTCGCTGTGGTTCTGATAAACATTTGTTAAAAGACTGTAATGCTACACTGAAGGGAAAAGCCAAGCCGAGGATTTCCAAGCAGGGAAACGCTGCACAGCTGTCAGTAATTACTTCTGTAATAGATTTAAAGGGGCCACGGCTTTTTGACAGTGGGGCCAGTCAGCATATAGCCAACAACAGGCAGTTGTTTAAGATTTTTATGCAGGCTGACCGTGACCATGTTAGCCTGGCGAATGGAAGCATTGCATGTGTGACTGGTAAGGGGTTTGTGTATGTACCAGGTTTAAATGTTGAATTATCAATGTTATGTGTACCAGAACTGGAGTACAATATCATAAGTGTTTCTCAATTGGATACACAGGGATATGATGTACAGTTTGGTAAAGGTGAATGTATTGTCATGAAGGATAATCATGTCTGTGGTAACGGTGTTTTACAGAACAGTCTATATGAAATGGTACACCCCATGACACGCAGAGACCATGATGTAGCCATGATTAATAAACCAACACATGATTCATGTGAACATCAATGGCATAGAAGGCTGGTGCATCCGAGTTTCAAAGTGATTGAAAAGATGTCTGAAACAAGTTCTGGAATGGATTTGAAACTGTGCCAAGCTTATTTGGATTGCATGGCTTGTAAGGTTGCAAAGTCAAAGGTGTATCCTGTGAGCAAATTTAGTGATAGAAAGTCACATAAATGTTTTGAATTAGTTCACGCTGACTTAATTGGTCCATTACCAGCCACAATAGGGGGTGCTAAATACGTTTTAGTCATTGTGGATGATTTCACCAGATTTGGGTTCTGTTACCTATTGAAAGCTAAAAGCCAAACATTTGATAAGTTCAGGAATTGGGTGCAGTTTGTGGAACATAGATATAGCACAAAGGTGTGTAGTTTACAAACTGACTGGGGCACTGAGTTTATGAGTGGCAGTTTTCAGCAATGGCTCAGTAGAAGGGGCATTGCGCATAGGAGAACCAATCCGCATAGTTTAGCTGAGAATGGCGTGGCGGAATGCAGGAATTTGGCATTACAGACAGTAAAGGATTCACTTTTAGCTGACTCAGGGCTACCTAGAGGATACTGGGGAGAGGCTATATTGACTGCTAATTATATAATTAACAGGTTGTGGAATGTGTCTGTAAATCAAACTCCATATTATACTGTATTTTGTATGGCAAGAAGCCATCATTAGCTCATTTGAAAGTGTTTGGGTGCACTGCCTATGTTCACGTGGAAAAGGAGGTACATAGGAAGGGGCAGGCAAAAGCACAGAAGATGACGTTTGTGGGGTATGAACCAGGGACCAAGGGATATAGGTTCACTGATGGCAGAAAAGTTGTTATTTCTAGATCAGCAAGTTTTAGTGAGCACAGCAATTGGCAGAGATTACACGGGAGTAGTGAAGTTTTTCTTCCTAGTCAGGGAAATTTTGAGTTCTCAGAGTGGAGAGAGTCCACTGATGTGACTAAGAAGGAAGAGGAAGTAACTCCTAGTGTGCCAATGATGCAGGATGCTACAGTTTTGCGCAGATCTGAGAGAGTTAACAAGGGCATACCACCTCAACGTTATACACCAGGTGATGTAAAAGTGTGTTTTATCAATTATGAGCCCCGTAGTTACAAAGAGGTATTGGAGTTGCCACCACAAGAGCAGAGAAAGTGGAAAGCTGCAATCGATGTGGAAATGAACGCCATTAATTCCCATAAGGTGTTTAAATCTACCAGGCTGCCTGAGGGGCATCGGGCAGTAGGTTGTAGGTGGGTTTATAAGAAGAAGACCTTAGTGAATGGTGATATTCAGTATAAGGCTAGGCTTCTAGCACAAGGGTTTTCCCAGATTAAGAATCAGACTTACGATGAGGTTTTTGCACCAACGCTAAGAGGGGAGACGTTTAGGTTTGCCTTAGCAATGGCATCAGCTGGGAATTGTGTAGTGAACCATTATGATATCACCACAGCATATCTGCATGCTGATTTGAGGGAAGAAATCTATATGGCTGAAGCTCCAGGGTATGAATCAAATATTGCAGGAAGAGTATACAAGTTGCAGAAAGCATTGTATGGACTAAAGCAATCGGCATGTTGCTGGAATCTAAGGTTAGATAAGGAATTACAAAGAATGAGGTTCAAGTGTAGCATAGCTGACCCATCTCTGTATGTAAAGCAATGTGAAAATGATGAACAGGTATTGCTTTTGATTTTTGTAGACGATTTGTGTCTTATAGCGAAAGATCAAAGCAGGGTAATTGAATTTACTGAAAACCTGAAACAACAATTTGATGTCAAAGATCTAGGAGAGATTAGAAATTACCTAGGCGTAGGTATTCAGAAGGTTGATGGGGGTTATGTTCTAGAGCAGAGGAAGAAAATTGAACAACTGTTAAGAGAGAACAATATGGAACATTGCAAGGAGGTTCCTACCCCGATGACAACAGATTTTGTTAAGACAGAGACAGGAGATGATGACCAAACTTCATGTGATCAAGAACACTATCATTCAATAATTGGAAGTTTATTGTATTTAGCACAATGGTTGCGTCCTGATATCGGGAATGCAGTAAATGTACTGAGTAGATATGTTACAAAACCTACCCAGAGGCATTGGCAAGGTATTAAACATGTGTTTAGGTATCTCAAGGGGACTATTGATAAATGTTTATTGATAAAACCTTGTAAACCATTGGAATTAAAATGCTATGTAGATAGTGATTGGGGTAATGATGTACATGATAGAAAATCAATGACAGGATTGATAATTATGTTTGGTAACACCTTGGTGGGGTGGAGATATTGGAAACAGAGTTCTGTCGCAGTATCAACTGCAGAGGCGGAATATGCTGCATTATCTGACCTATGTTCAGAGTTGATATGGTATAGGCAATTGTTAATGGATGTTAATATAACAATTGAGGGTCCTATATGTGTATACGATGACACTGAAGCATGTATACAGATTGCAAAGTCTGATAGAGTCAGAGGGCGTAGCAAACATGTTGATATCAAGTATCACAATGTTAGGAATGCTATCAAAGAGTCTCTGATTGATTTACAATATTGGCCATCTGAGTGTAATGTAGGAGATGTGATGACAAAGCCTCTAAGTGTAGATAGACATAGGATGTGTATATCCAAAATGTGTATGTCTTCTATTCTGTATATATGAAATGTAATATCTATTGTAAATTGGAGGGGTATTGGGGTTTTGATATACCCAGGAATTTACAGTTAGATATTAGAGGCTTGATATCTAGGTGAGAGGGGAAATATTCTGCAAGTCATCCAATTAGCAGCCATTGTTGAAGTGATGATGTGTCAGTGTGTGACTCATACAACAGGTGCTAAGAGTTAAGTTGGGTGTGGTGGATAATGAGAGTGACCTATACTGTGATTGGTCAGTATGTATATATAAGCAGATGAATTCTGTATTCTTTTGGTCTTCATTCTACCCCTCGTATGCTGTATCGGTGTATCATTTGTTACCCGTGTGGAAGTGATCTTTAAATACGTATGTATATAAAGTAAATAGGCTATTTTATATAATCTTTGTGTGAGTGTCTATTTACTATACAGCCTAAGGATCACTGGTGTCTAAGGAAAGAAGCAGGCTGCTCCATCCTCTCCCACTCTGACATTTTCCACTTTAAAAAATAATATAAAATCTGCTAGTGCACCATTTGAAATCATCCTGGCTGATTAGGAGACAGTTTTATTCTTTACAACAGGCACATTTTATAACCATTATTTCAACTGGAAGAACCAAAAAAATAAAAAATAATAAGGTTCAGGAGACTGTATTCATGGAAAGCTGAGAAAATGTGGTGATGGGCCCTTAGTGCCTCAACAAAGTATCCAAAGTGGAGGCATTTGCCTTGAAGAAAGCAAAGCCCAGCAGGTAAAACAAATGGCAGTATGATGGCTAACATAAGCAGGAAAATACTTCTTTGAAGGCGGAAGATATGAGTTGTTTACTTGGTTGTAATTTGGAATCTAAATGGATATTTTTGCTTCTGCTTTTGTTTTCTTTTTGGGGGTCAACATGAAGGCAAAAGGAGAAGGGGACAGCAGAGGATGAGATGGTTAGATAGCATCACCGATGTAATGAACATGATTTTGAGTAAACTCCGGGTGACAGTGGAGGACAGGAAGGTCTGGCGTGCTATGGTCCATGAGGTCATGAAGAATCAATAAATGGTTTTCAAAAGTATCATTTGCAAACATAACAAACATTCTTTCTTTGAAACCAGTTGTTTTCCTAATATTTATACAAACATAGTAGTATTTAAAAAGGGGTGTCGTGGCTCAGTGGGTAAGACGCCAGGCTAGTCGACCGGAAGATCGCAAGTTTGGAGATTTGAATCCCTAGCCCCGCGTGACGGAGTGAGCTCCCACACTCGCCCCAGGTCTTGGCAACCTAGCAGTTCGAAAGCATGCAAATGCAAGTAGATTAATAAGTACCACTTTGGTGAGATGGTAACAGCATTCCGTGTGCTTCATACAGGCCACATGACCGTGGAAGCATCTTCGGACAGCGCTGGCTCTTTGGCTAACAAATGGAGATAAGCACCAGCCCCTAGGGTCATACACGACTGCACAAATGTGCGGGGGGAACCTTTACCTTTACTATAGCACTTAAAATAGAAATGTAACATACTCAATATTATTTAGTGCTTTGTACAAAACAATATAAGTACAAACAAAATTATGTTAAATAATTAATACTATTAATACAATAAATTTTGCCCAAATTAAGCCTAATGTTATGCATTGTAGAGCTCATCATTTTTCTTTCTTTCTTTCTTTCTTTCTTTCTTTCTTTCTTTCTTTCTTTCTTTCTTTCTTCTTTCTTTCTTTCACCAAAATAATGCTTCTGAGCTTAGGGACTCTCATGTAGCAGCTATCTAAACTTTCTAAGCAGTTGTGTCTTTTGCTGGGATTGTACGGCTGCCCTCTGCAGCCACTGTGCAATCCCACAGAAAAGATATTTGTGATATTTGTCCTTTAAGAGTTGCACAGAAGTGCTACATGTGAATCTATATGTGCACTGAATCGCCTCTTTTCCCTCAACATCTGAACTCCTGCAAAACTGTAATATAGAAGTACTGGGGGGCGGAGCATCGGGGACATGGAGTAGCAGCGCAGATCGGAGAAATCCCAGTCGGAAAGAAATTAAAAGCTGGACTCCTACGTTTAAACAAAACATAGATAAATGTCCACGGGTGAGTTGGAAGTTGAAAAAGCGTAGACTGGAACTTTATAATTTATTTTGACTTTGCTATCGAAAGTAAGTTGGATAGACTTACTTTCAGTTTTAACTCTGGGCGGAGAGCCAATGCCTAGAGGGAAGAATTTAACCCAGCAGACTCTTCCAGCTTCGAAGAGGGTTAAAAATAAACCTTCGGATAGGAGTTTAGAACAATTGGAAAGAGTTGAAACTAATGAAGTAATTATGTCTGATAAAAAAGACTTAGAAGGGTCTAAAATGAGGCGTAGTCCGGAGGCGGAAGTAATGATTAATGGAGCAGCTAATTATCGTGTACAGGAGTCAGCTGCTGTAGTTAAGCAGAAAGAGAAGGGAGAAAATGGAGAAAAGAAAATAGCTATGGATTTGGAGGAGATGATAACAAGATTTGCAGAAATGATGCAGAAAAATAATGACTCTCTTAGAGCTCAGATAGTGGATGAGATACAAACAGGAGTAAATAAAACACTCTTAGGAATTAAGCAAGAAATAAGCAAGTTGTAAGTAAGAGAGTGGAGGAATTGGAGAAAACAGTAATACTCAGAATAATCAGAAGAAGATGTTGGAATATAACATTAAGTTTGAACAATGAGAGTTGAAGCTGATTGATATTCAAGACCGAGAACACAGACCTAATGTACGCATTTGTGGGCTCCCAGAGCAGTCTGGGGAAAGTCCAAGGAATTTGAGAGAAAAAGTGATGGAATTGTTGAAGAATGTGGCAAAAGATGTTAATTGGGAAAATGCAGATTTGGAACATATCCACAGAGCTACCTTTAGGAGAGGAGGACTGACCCCCAGAGACATTATTATGAGATTTCAAAGTTATTATAAAAAAGAACTCTTTATGAGGGCTACTGGACAAGCCATTGGAGGGCTACAATATCAGAAAGTCCCGGTTCAGGTCTTCAATGATCTCTGCCCAGAAACAATAAATTGGAGGAGGAGTGTGAAGCCTTGTATGAAGAACAAGGGAATTGTGTATAACTGGGGATACCCTGTATTTTTGAAGTTTCGATCGGCAGGGAAGTTTCATAAAATAATATCATTGGAACAAGGGACGGAGCTGTTACACCAGTTGGATTTAAGTAAGCAGAGAGAAGAAGAAGTGGAAGAACGAGAGGAAGAACTGGAAGTAGCTGGAGGAAACAAGATATTACTATAAAGGACTGAAGAAAAAATTGTATCTGAGACGGGACATTAGGAAGATGGACTGGGAGATAAGGATTCAGTGTTGTTGCTGTTATTTGAAACCGGGGAACTGCCTCCCCCTCCTTGAGGAGTTCATGAGAACTATGGGAGAGGTTGATAACCTCTGGAAGAGCGGGAAGCTCTTTTGTGTTTGTATGAGGGGGGGTGGGGGGAGGGCAAGGGATTGGGAACTAAGGGTTTCACTGACTGATCAAATCCCACTAGCCCGAGGTACGAGGCAAGGTTATCCTCTTTCCCCGATTTTGTTCACCTTAGTTATAGAAATCTTAGCCAATGTCATTAGAGAAGATGATAGCATTAAAGGGATTGGGAATAAAGGGAAAATTAAAGTAAGTATGTTTGCAGATGATCCATTATTAAGTATTGAAAATCCACTGGAGTCGTTGGAGGGAATAGGAGGTTATCTGAAAGAATTTGGGGAAATGAAATCGGTCTAAATCAGAAATGATATTATTTAATTACAGTAAGGAGAGAGAACGATGGTTTATGAGTAATAATAAAATAAATATTAAATTAAGGAACTCAATAAAATATTTAGGAATAAATATAACAAGAGAATTGGAGACTTTAGGAAAGGAAAACTTCCATAAATTAAAGCAAGAGATTAAAAAGAAGTTGGAGGAGTATAGGAAAATTAAATTATCGTGGTTTGGCAGAATAGCAATTATTAAAATGAAGATTTTACCTAGAATAAACTTTTTATTTAGGATGTTACCAATTAAGGTATCAGAGATAGAAATGAAGAGTTGGCAAACCATGATCAACAATTATTGTAATGGAGGTAAGAAAGCAAGGGTGAATAGAAAAAGATGGTACAAACCTCAAAAAGTTGGAGGACTGGGGCTCCCAAATTTAAGATTATATTATATAGCAAATCAAATAAGATATATTATAAATGGGATAGTAGGACAAGGAGAGTTGAATTGGTTGGAGATGGAGACTCAAGTACTGGAATGGAAATTGGAAAATGTATTTTTAATAAACCTAGTAAGAAATGGTTGGAAGGAGTTGAGAACCCCTTTTTAAAACTATTTTGAGGATATGGACAAAATATAAGAAAAAATTAATGCCAGTGGTCTCCCCTTTGACTCCAGTGGTGATGATGGAAAAATTCCCTATAAATTAAAAGAAGGAATTGGAAAAAGAATTGAGGGAGAAGAAAATATTTCAAATAAAGGATTGGGTGAAAGAAATGAATAGTAGATATAGAATAAGAGAGGTATTAAGGGAAAGAAAGTTATCTTGGTTTAACTATACACAATTAGAGAAATGGATTCGGAAATGGATAAAGGAAAATAAAGAATGTAGAGGTTATACAAGACTTGAGAAAATGATTATAGAGAGAGAAGATAAAGAAGAAAATTTTGTTATAAAAGGTGAAACAAGTGAAATTTATGATATTATTAGAAATGGAAGATCAACAAGATTATCTTAAATCAGTATGGGATCATGATTTAGTAAAACAATTAAGTAATCAGAGTTGGGAAAAGATATGGGACATGCGTATCTTAAAAACTATGTCCATAAGGATAAAACAAAATTATTTTAAATTGGTATGGAGATGGTACCTGACTCCTGAAAGATTAAATCAAATAAATAAGAAATATTCAGTATTATGTTGGAGGGGGTGTCAGGAGTTGGGTACTTATCTCCACATGTGGTGGGGTTGCAAACAGGTACAGACATTTTGGCAGAAGATATTTAAAGAGATAAACGAGATAATTGGAGTGAATATGGAAGCATGTCCGGAAATAGCACTGTTATCAATTTATAATAAGGTCACATGTACTCAAGACACTAAAAATCTAATTACAAACTTAATGACAGCAGCAAGATTAATAATAGCAAGGAAATGGAAAGTACAAGGGGAATATCAAATTGAGGAATGGTACATGGTGTACAGTATGGGATATGGCAATCAATGATAAATTAACATCTAATATTAGAGTTAGAAGGGGATTACAGATTCGAAACAATTTTGTAGAAATTTGGAATATATTTGTAGAATATGTATTATTAAAATGGAAAGGATGTACACCTCCGAAAGAATTATTATTATTTGGCAAAGACGAATGATTAAGAAAATAGTGGTCCTGGGAGTGGGGTGCACGTTGTAAGGTTTTATGTCAAAATTATGATTATTAAATGTATATGTATATAAATGTATAATAAAATTAAATTAAAAAAAGAAGTACTTTTCTTGGCAACATAGAAAAGTCTGTACTGATGCTGGAGGCTGAATGTGAGTTTTGCCTCCTTGTTGTATTGTCCTGGGTATGAGGATCAGAAAGCATCTTTCCCGATGCTAACTCCAGAAAGGAAGTAGGAAGCTGAAAAGGGGGAAATGGGATTACCCCTCCTAGCTATCCTTCTGAAGATGCTAATGACCAAATCAACTTTAGAAATGCATGGTAAGATTACTTCATGAAAGCAAGGATTGTCAAACCTCCAGCAAGCTACTGAAATACTGGAATGTATTGGTACATTTTGAAACAACTCACCTCTTCCATGATGTTATATTAGTACAATAATTTAAAGGACACAGCAGCATTTAAATTAATAAAACTAGACAAGCCCTAAGGATTCCAACCACAGTATTAACACACTTTTATATATTGGACTGTAGAGTACCACAATACAGTTCTCATGGAATCATTCAATGTGTTATTGAACAGGATTATATATTCCAGAAGTTCAAAAATGAAACTATAACAAATAACGAGTCACGCAATTTAGTTTTTGAGATGTAAAGGCAATCAAATTATAAACAATTGACAATGGGGGAGGGAGTAGAGCACAAATAATACTTAAAGCTAAGCATTTTTCTTTAAGTGAGAGAGAAGCAAAATATTTAGAGAGTATCAATGGGTTCAGTGTGGAAAAGGCCTGAAATAAAGTTCTGGAATTCAATTTTTGTGGCATTGATTATTCTATTGATAATAATCAATAGGTGCTACTGATGCTGGACTCATCTTCTGCTACTCATGTTTCCCTCCCTCTGAAATTTCCCTAGTTGCTCGCACTTCCAATGTTAAAAGGACTGATAGGAAGAGTTCCTTCATTGGAAATTTATTAAGTGTGGGAAGCCAGGAGAAGCTGAAGACCATTGGACGTTGTTATAACATACGAAGGGAAGAATAGTCCTGCTGGATTAGGCCATGACTCTGTCTCAGTCCAGCATTCCCTTTCAGTGGCCAGTCAGATCCCTCTAGCTTATTCACAAGCAGGAGGTAGAGTCATAATAGATTTTCTACCATTGTTCATCTGCAACAGGTATTTGAAAACAATAAAGGATAAGGCATTCCCACACATTCCTTGGCAACCTCTTGACTAAGTAAGTTCAAGGTCATTACAATACTCCTGTGAGAATTTGAGTGTAATTCCCTTTTTGTCAAAATCAAATCTTCCTTTGTCATATCCTCAGAAGCAAACCTTCCTTCCTTTCATTGAGTGAGAGCAATAAGGAAAAGCTGCTAGATAAATTTTCAGTGTCATGTTATGTCAGAGCGGGAGCGGATGGAGCGGCCTGCTTCTTTCCTTAGACACTAGTGATCCTTAGGCTGTATAGTAAATAAACACTCACACAGAGATTATATAAAATAGCCTATTTACTTTATATACATACTTATTTACAGATCACTTCCACACGGGTAACAAATGATACACCAACAATACAGCATACGAGAGGTAGAATGAGAATAAAGAATACAGAATTCGGACTCCAGGCTTGGCTGCCAGCTCGACCAGTCAGATTTCTCAGAGAAGCTGACTGAATTTCCCTTGCTTGCGTGGATTGCAGAAGTTGTGGTCCACTGAAGTTTTTTTTTCCCCTGGAGAAGGGGAGACCAGAAGATTACTCGTGGGGCCATTGGGATTGCCTATCCTTGTTTTTTCTGTAGTTTTCCACCGCGGAAGGAACAGGGTAAGTGCAAGGCAATGGCCGAGATATATCAGGCTCTCGCAGGGGAAACAAGTCTCTTTGAAGAGACACAAGAGCGCCCAGCCGCTTTTAGATCACTTTAGGAATGTTTTTTTTTAGATTAAAATATTTTTGAAATCTAAGATCGATTTTTTGGACTTTGTTGAAAATGTTGGCTAACTTTGTGCTTTCTTTGCTATAACTGATTCTGGTGGAAGTTTGATGGACTCTATATTTGCAACATAATGAAACGTCTGCATTTTTTTTTTTACTTACTTCTCTTTTGTATTAGAGGGATTTAAGAGACTCTGTTTGTAATTCTTCGCTTGATAAACTAAATGACTATTCATTTTTTGAGAAACTCTTTGTTTGGATTAAGCAGCTTGCAGCTTGAAGAACGAAAGCTCGCAGTTTGAAGAATAAAAACACAGGGTAACGTGTTTTTTTCCTTGTCGTCTTTTTCTACATCCTCCCTGGTTGGATTTTGCTTCATTTGGAATATATTTTTTATTTCTCCTTCTATAAACTGTTTAAAATATTATTCTCTCCTGTATTTTGGATTATTGGAACTTTCTTTTTTCTTTTGACTTTAAAAAACAACAACAACAACAACGACGTTCTGCTTAATAGATTCTGCTGGTAGTATTCCATGGACAGATTACATTATTATTGTTTTGACTAGAAGGGTTGTTGTTTTAATTTGAAGGACACAGGAAAGATGGCTTTCCAACTTGTACCTGAGGAGCTCAGAAGAGAGATTACTGAGGCTTTTTCAAATATTCAAAGGTCGTTGGAATTACTGTTCGTAACTCTGCAAAACAGAGAGAAAGAACAGAGAACAGAAACGGAGACAGAAAGGAAAAATGTTTTTCAAGTGGAGGAGAAACAGAAGGAGGAAATTTTGAGTATATTAGTTCAGAAGAACATTCTGAAGGCTTTACACTACAATCTTGGTATAGATATGTTGTGGCAGTGGAGACAGAGTGAAAATATGGGTGCACAGTTGGATGGATGTTGTGAAATATGTGGAAAGGGAGAGAAGGTTGCTCTGATATTCTATATGAGATATAGAAAAGAGCAGGCTGTATATTGCGAATCTCCCACAGTGTATTGTGATTTTGGCATAACCTAAACAGAAGATATGAGAAACTGTATGGATATAAAGGTTAATGAAAAAATATGGACTTGAATTGTTATGAGAAATTGTATGGATATATAAAAAGTGATATTCTAAATGTAAGATGCTAAATACAAACACAAGTTGATATTATAGAATATTGTTTTCCTTAGAGATATATTTATGAGAAGATAATGATATGATGGAATTAGAATGATGGTTACTACAGGATGATATATATCAATATGTATTGTATGAATATTATAAGAATTGATATATTAGCTATTAGGTTAAGTGATATGATAGATTATGCATTTAGTTTAAATGGACACTACTACAAGGAATGGAAATTACAGATGGATAATTGAGATTCAAGAATTCCTTTTTTATGGAGATATATATATATATATTAGAATTAAATTATAGAAATATATATGTATGAACACTATAAGAATTGCTAAATTATGTATTAAGTTACATAACATGTTAGGTTATGAGTCATAATATGAATAGAATATATTGTAGTTTATTAGAAGTAAATAAGGCTTTTATTTGTTATACTAATTGGTCTTTATTGAAGATATAAATATGTAGTAATGAACATTCAACATTTAACTACTACTTCAAGGAGTGGAAGCCAAAGATGGATTATTGGGAGACAGTAAGATGAAGGTTAGAAGATTGGATTAAAGAAATCAAAAGGCATATGACAAAGAAAAGTTCCTGTATATTGTATGAAGGACTAACATTTAAAATCAATTGTTGTACTTTAAGTTCAAAGATAGATTGGAGGACATCTATTTTCTATATTTTCTTTGCTTATTATTTCTTGACTTCACTTTTTCTTTATCTTTTTCTTATTTTGTATTTCTGTTTCTATTTCTTTTTCTACTTTAAATTTTATTATGTATTGTAAAACTTAATAAAATTTAATAAAAAAAAAAAAAAGAATACAGAATTCATCTGCTTATTTATACAAACTGACCAATCACAGTATAGGTCACTCTCATTATCCACCACACCCAACTTAACTCTTAGCACCTGTTGTATGAGTCACACATTGACACATCATCACTACAACAATGGCTGCTAATTGGATGACTTGCAGAATAATTCCCCTCTCACCTAAATATCAAGCCTCTCTGGGATAATTTATATCTAACTGTAAATTCCTGGGTCTATACAAACCCCAACACCCCTCCAATTTACAATAGATATTACATTTCACTTATACAGAAGACATACACATTTTGGACACACACATCCTATGTCTATCTATACTTAGAAGCTTTGTCATCACATCTGCTACATTACACTCAGATAGACAATATTGCAAATCAATCAGAGACTCTTTGATAGCATTCCTAACATTGTGTTACTTGATATCAGCATGTTTGCTACGCCCCCTGACTCTATCAGACTTTGCAATCTGTATACATGCTTCACTATCATCGTATACACATATAGGACCCTCAATTGTTACATTCACATCCATTAACAATTGTCTATACCATATCAACTCTGAACATAGGTCAGATAATGCAGCATATTCCGCCTGTGCAGTTGATACTGTGACAGAACTCTGTTTCCGAGACCTCCACCCCACCAAGGTGTTACCAAACATAATTATCAATCCTGTCATTGATTTTCTATCATGTACATCATTACCCCAATCAATATCTACATAGCATTTTAATTCCAATGTCTTACAAGGTTTTATCAATAAACATTTATCAATAGTCCCCTTAAGATACCTAAACAGACGTTTAATACCTTGCCAATGCCTCTGAGTAGGTTGTGTAACATATCTACTCAGTACATTTACTGCATTCCCGATATCAGGATGCGACCATTGTGCTAAATACAATAAACTTCCAATTATTGAATGATAGTGTTCTTGATAATATGAAGTTTGGTCATCATCTCCAGTCTCTGTCTTAACAAAATCTGTTGTCGGGGTAGGAACCTCCTTGTAATGTTCCATATTGTTCTCTTAGCAGTTGTTCAATTTTCTTCCGCTGCTCTAGAACGTAACCCCCATCAACCTTCTGAATACCTATGCCTAGGTAATTTCTAATCTCTCCCAGATCTTTGACATCAAATTGTTGTTTCAGGTTTTCAGTAAATTCAATTACCCTGCTTTGATCTTTCGCTATAAGACACAAATCGTCTACAAAAATCAGAAGCAATACCTGTTCATCATTTTCACATTGCTTTACATACAGAGATGGGTCAGCTATGCTACACTTGAACCCCATTCTTTGTAATTCCTTATCTAACCTTAGATTCCAGCAACATGCCGATTGCTTGAGTCCATACAACGCTTTCTGCAACTTGTATACTCTCCCTGCAATATTAGACTCATACCCTGGAGCTTCAGCCATATAGATTTCTTCCCTCAAATCAGCATGCAGATATGCTGTGGTGATATCATAATGGTTCACTACACAATTCCCAGCAGCTGCCATTGCTAAGGCAAACCTAAACGTCTCCCCTCTTAGCGTTGGTGCAAAAACCTCATCATAAGTCTGATTCTTAATCTGGGAAAACCCTTGTGCTACTAGCCTAGCCTTATACTGAATATCACCATTCACTAAGGTCTTCTTCTTATAAACCCACCTACAACCTACTGCCCGATGCCCCTCAGGCAGCCTGGTAGATTTAAACACCTTATGGGAATTAATGGCGTTCATTTCCACATCGATTGCAGCTTTCCACTTTCTCTGCTCTTGTGGTGGCAACTCCAATACCTCTTTGTAACTACGGGGCTCATAATTGATAAAACACACTTTTACATCACCTGGTGTATAACGTTGAGGTGGTATGCCCTTGTTAACTCTCTCAGATCTGCGCAAAACTGTAGCATCCTGCATCATTGGCACACTAGGAGTTACTTCCTCTTCCTTCTTAGTCACATCAGTGGACTCTCTCCACTCTGAGAACTCAAAATTTCCCTGACTAGGAAGAAAAACTTCACTACTCCCGTGTAATCTCTGCCAATTGCTGTGCTCACTAAAACTTGCTGATCTAGAAATAACAACTTTTCTGCCATCAGTGAACCTATATCCCTTGGTCCCTGGTTCATACCCCACAAACGTCATCTTCTGTGCTTTTGCCTGCCCCTTCCTACGTACCTCCTTATGCATTTGAACATAGGCAGTGCACCCAAACACTTTCAAATGAGCTAATGATGGCTTCTTGCCATACAAAATACAGTATAATATGGAGTTTGATTTACAGACACACTCCATAACCTGTTAATTTAATAATTAGCAGTTAATATAGCTTCTCCCCAGTATCCTCTAGATAGCCCTGAGTCAGCTAAAAGTGAATCCTTTACTGTCTGTAATGCCACGTTCCTGCGTTCTGCCACGCCATTCTCAGCTGAACTATGCGGATTGGTTCTCCTATGCGCAATGCCCCTCCTACTGAGCCATTGCTGAAAACTGCCACTCATAAACTCAGTACCCCGGTCAGTTTGTAAACTACACACCTTTGTGCTATATCTACGTTCCACAAACTGCATCCAATTTCTGAACGTATCAAATGTTTGGCTTTTAGCTTTCAATAGGTAACAGAACCCAAATCTGGTGAAATCATCCACAATGACTAAAACATATTTAGCACCCCTATTGTGGCTGGAAATGGACCAATTAAGTCAGCGTGAACTAATTCAAAACATTTATGTGACTTTCTATCACTAAATTTGCTCACAGGATACACCTTTGAGTTTGCAACCTTACAAGCCGTGCAATCCAAATATGCTTGGCATGGTTTCAAATCCATTCCAGAACATGCTTCAGACATCTTTTCAATCATTTTGAAACTCGGATGCCCCAGCCTTCTATGCCATTGATGTTCACATGAATCATGTGTTGGTTTATTAATCATGGCTACATCATGGTCTCTGCGTGTCATGGGGTGTACCATTTCATATAGACTGTTCTGTAAAACACCGTTACCACAGACATGATTATCCTTCATGACAGTACTTTCACCTTGACCAAACTGTACATCATATCCCTGTGTATCCAATTGAGAAACACTTATGATATTGTACTCCAGTTCTGGTACACATAACATTGATAATTCAACATTTAAACCTGGTACATACACAAACCCCTTACCAGTCACACATGAAATGCTTCCATTCGCCAGGCTAACATGGTCACGGTCAGCCTGCATAAAACTCTTAAACAACTGCCTGTTGTTGGCTATATGCTGACTGGCCCCGCTGTCAAAAAGCCGTGGCCCCTTTAAATCTATTACAGAAGTAATTACTGACAGCTGTGCAGTGTTTCCTGGCTTGGAAATCCTCGGCTTGGCTTTAGGCTTCTGTTTCTTATCACAATCTTTCAACAAATGCCTATCAGACCCACAGCGAAAACATTTACGCTTTACAAATAAAACATTGTTAGAGTTAGAATAACATTCCTTCACAGACTGCTTTGTGTTATAACTAATTATGTTAGAACCTGTCCTCCTCTCCTCTTCTTCCAAGAGCCTGCCAGATAAATAATTTACGGTCAAATCACTCTCAGATAAAGACCTGAAGCTAGTGGCTAAATTATCCCATGTTTCATTCAGAGAACTGAGAATTACATACAACTTATGTGCTTCTGAAAACTGCATATCTCTCTGGGACAATTCTTTAAATAATCCATTAATATAATGCAAGTTTTCACAAATATTATCATTTACACCTAATCTAGCATGATAAAGTTCCGTGTCAACATAACCTTGCATAATGGCGTGCTTCTAAGATAAACATCCTTTAAAGCTTCCCAACATTTACTGGCTAACTGACAATGTCTAACATTACATAAATGGCTGTCCTCCAAACATAAAATTATGCTTGCCAATGCTTTCTCGTCCTGCAGAACAATGTCTTCATCGTCCAAGTCTGGTTGCGTTTAAAGTACAATCTTCCAAAGCCCTTCACGTCGAAGATACATTTCCATTTTATATGCCCATGATGAATAATTAGAGTCATTCAGTCTTTCCAGAGGAAATCCTCCCCCGACTGCAGGCAACATCTTGACGCCACTCATCTGTCCTCAGCCCCTCCTGGGCAGACACCGATGATTAAAGACACAGACATATCAGAATGTCCTCCAGCTGCAAAACAAGTCTAGGAAAAAACAACACACAGGCACGGAACCTGCAAAGCTCCAAATCACTCCAAATAGCCACACGACTCCTGGATAGGCTTCCAAAGCTTCCAGCTCACAGACTGCAGATGATCCCATGATCCACAGCCAGTCCTAAGCCTGTCATCTCTGGGCCCGTAACCTGTCAGAGCGGGAGTGGATGGAGCGGCCTGCTTCTTTCCTTAGACACCAGTGATCCTTAGGCTGTATGGTAAATAGATACTCACACAGAGATATATGTTATACTTAAACTTACACTATTCCTTTAAATCCAGCCAATATTCCATTATTCAGTACAGGTTGGTACAGTTGCTGTATCTTAAAAACATTCCAATGGATACAACACTCAGAACTATAGACTCAGAATTTCAGAAGTTAAATTTTGAAAACATTTGGAGAATGCCAAATTAGGAAGATTTTATGCATGAACATTTTTTCTGTACCCACAATAATGCTCCTCTAATTTCTGTGTCTGTTTCTTGAGACAAGTCATTTCAGACCCAGTTGTCCCTTGTTAGGCCTGGAAAGATTCAGTTAACATGTGATAAACAAATGGAGCACAAGGATTTCTCAGGTGTAAGGTGATGATTATCAGTAAACCACTAATTAATCCTGCTCTTTGTCAAATACTCCTGTGGAGTTTCATTATACCTTTAAAAAATGTTATTTTAACAGAAAAAGGGTCTGAGACTCACAAAATTATTGTTGTGTGGTCTCAGATTCCCTACATTATATATACAAGTGTCATAGCCTGAAAATATTAAGATGCCTATTCAGCCAAATTATTTTAATCATGGCAGTTAGAATTAAAGTGCTGTAGATAAAAAAGAGATCTGATTTAGATTAATTATTTGTATTTGTGCTCAATATGATGATATTACTGATGATGCTACTTTCTCAAATAGCTTGCCACAGTTACATTCTCAGATGTCATGTCCATGATCCACAGCCTCCAGTTCACAAGTATTATCAGCCTGGAGATCTCATCATTGGTGGTATTGTTTCTTTGACTTTTATTATTTATGATCCTCTGGCTTTTGATGTAGAACCTCCACCAGTGGTATACACAGATCTTAGGTAAGGAATTTCCCCTTGTTTTCTTCTTAAACCTACAGCCTAAGGAGGTTACTTTCCATAGTCCACTACCTGCTTACCAAGACGTAAGTTGCTTCTGAGTAGATATACAAATAAGTGGGCTGACAGTAGATTAGTTACTTGGTTTTAAATGCCTGTAAATGTTTTTCCCTAGCAATTTTTCTCTCATTCCACTCCCTCTTCTATTCTACACTTACTTATTCTATCTTCTTTGTCATGAAATCACATGTATACCTTTCCAAGAATAATTGATTTGATTGCTTACCCCATCAAACTTTGCAGATTTTCATTGTACATGATCAGAAGTAGAGATCTTTCCCAGTCTTCCAGTCATTTTGTAATCAGAATCAGCTGATTCCAGGATGTCTGAAAAACAAACCAGAAGTTGTTAGCAGTAATTATGATCTCTCCCTATCTAGATCTTACCACTCTGATTTTCCCCTTTTGGGCAATACAGATCAGCACTTTACACTTCTGGGGAGTAGGGCTTTCTTTGAAATGAACTCATAGGTACAACTTTACGTCTCATGATCCTTCCTTTTTAAAAGGCATCATGTATTATTTCACTTTTTGCCAAAATGTGATAAAGCAGCCTTGCTCTATTTGGGGACCCTCCTTTCCATTTCTACGGAATGAACCCTGCCCTTCTGTGCCCAATATCTTGGCCTGATACTACTGCTACCTAGGAATGCGATTCTCCATATGCATTTGAAATGGATAATTAAAATATTTTTTATACAACAAACTAAGAAGAAAAAAGAGTTACTGAGAACTGATAGAAAGTACTCTACCAATGAAGTTGATAACTAACATTGATAGAGCTTGGGTTTTATCTTTATGTAACTTCCAGAGTATGATTAGTTTTAATAATAATAATAACAGTAATAAAGGTAATTTACATAGAAATGAAGGGATTATAAACTGTAATCTGCCCTGCTGATGCAGAATGCAATTCTTGTTCTAGCATCCTGACTAAACATTACCAGCACATTCTGGCTTTGGCATTTGCAGTAAAGGAAATAAATGAAAATTCCCAGTTGCTATCTAACTTCACCTTGGGATTCCACATCTATGACAGCTATTTCAATGCACGGAGGATATACCATGCCACAATGCAGCTAATATCTACATCAGATAGATTCATCCCCAACTATAAATGTGGCAACCAAAATGACTTAATAGCAGTCACTGGGGGACTTGATGCCCAAACTTCCCTTCATATGGCAAATATTTTGGATATCTATAAAATTCCACAGGTAAGATAATCGTTTTTCTCTTATAGTATAGTAGTGGAATTAGCTTTCATTTCATTTCATTTCATTTCATTTCATTTCATTTCATTATTTCATTTCATATATATATATATATATATATATATATATATATATATATATAATTTTTCAAAGAATAAAAGATAAATCAAAAGGAAGGAAGGAAGGAAGGAACGGCAAGAAACGAAAAAAAAGAAGAAAGAAAATCTAAAGTTAAGAAATATAATGACCTTTGACCTTCTTTTCAACAGATAATTACCATCTTGTAGTCCCTCCTCCCTCTTAGGTATTATACAAGCTCCTTCAGCCCCGCATAGTCTTCATTTCATTCGTATCCTTCCTTATTACATTTTACTACTCAAGAGGCTGAAATAAGTGGATCAGGAGTAACATGGCAGATCTTAAATTTTGTGTAGATGAGACAGGCTAGGGTAGCATTATTTATTTATTTATTAATAAATAAATAAACATTTAAAATACAACTAATTATAGAACTATTCAAGTTTGTAGATACAGTACATTGGCTCGATGAAATTAGTATGAGATAGAGAATAATTAATTCTCTGGATATCCACAGACACTAGTCACACTGAATTACTAGAAGAATGGTAAAATCCCTTCGAGATCAAACTCAACTCCTGGTCACTTTATGAACTTACCTGTGTAATTTTTATGTAATTGAAAATATAGAAATTCTAGCCTAAAACCCTGGGAATCCTGATGGCCTCTCATTCCTGTATCAAACAAATTGGTCCCTGATTATGTTTTAGAGAACAGTAAACTTTGATTAGGTGCTCCACCCTAGCTCGGCAAGTGAGCTAATATACTGTTGCCAATTTTGATATTGAAAAATAACTAAATTTCTACACTACCAAAACTCTGCCATATTTCTATCACAACTCCTCCATGGAAAAAAATGAAAAATGGAGGAGAAAGAAATCTGTATCATGTGCCCTTCTGTATATGTTCCAATACAGGCAATGAAACAATATATTATGCCCATTTATTTTCCTTTTCATTAGCATCAACAGAAAGAGAAAGATCTCCATCATCTTTCCCTCTAGAAATATTACTGTTTAGGCTATGGCATAACTCAGCTTCTCAGAGGTCCCTTTCACAGTTTACCCTGTTAACACATAAATTCTGTCCATTATTCTTTACTGTGACTATGGCTGTTGAAATGCTGGTGCAGTTAATAGAAATATTAGTGTTTAGGCTATGGCATCACTCAGCTTCTCATCACAAGACCTTAAAATCTTTATAGGAAAAATATAAACTCTAGGATTTGTGGTCTGGCAGGCAATTAAATATTTATCTATCCCTTCATCATACAAAGGTAAGAGTTTCAATAAGAAACACTGTGTAGATCTCATGGGGAACAATTCCTGCCTGGCGGAATATTGAAGGTTGGTTTTACTGCTAAACTTCATTTTTTTCATGCCTTGATCCAAGGTATTACACCTTTCCTCTTTAACAATGCTTGAAATGTTTCTTTCCACTTAGGATCACTTCCAACCTGGAAATTATCTATTAAACATTATTTTTGTTGCCAGATATAAAGAATTCCACAATCAATTTGATGCAGGTTCCGACTAACATTGTGAGGTGGGGGATCCCCAGTTGGAGCTATATATAGCTCAACAAAATTTACTCATGCTTTTAGACTGGGATGAGAAAGCTTCACAAGGTCTCAGAGTGAGGTGGGAGCTTCCGATGGGGTTGATGAGGCAAAGAGTTGGAGAGAGGCAGGATGAAGATAAGGATGACAAAGATGAATTCTGCACCATATTAAGACACTGCACTGCAAATCAGTCTTCCCAATCTCACTTCCATCAAATGGGGGCAGGGAGAATCAAAATTTTAATAATTGCAATTAGAAATGCTGGAAATTGTTTATCCCTAAAGAACTCTGATTGACATCAGATTGGAAGTGACTGCTATCACACAAAATTGTACATGCATTTTGTATCTTTGTGCATGCACATGTAAAGCAGTATGCCTCTGGAGTGCAGGGATGGGGTCAAGTAGAGAAAGCTACTACATCTCACTCTCCTTCTGATTGATTGAAATATATTTAGACAGGAGTGTATAATAAAATATTATAAATATTTTAGAAAGTTAACTTTACACATAATCCATGTCTTTCTGAATGTATACCATAATTTACTTCCTCCACTAGCAGTACTATAATATACCTTGTGCTCCTGTTTTAATGGATTATACAGGATAGAGACAAATACCTAATAATTTTGTCATGCTTACACAGGGTATGGGTTTAAATCCTTGCTTTCTCTCACAGAAGATAAGAGGGAAATTTTCTATTTTACCCTGTTAACACCTTAAGTTCTGTCCATAATTCTTTACTGTGAGTATGGCTGTTGAAATGCTTGTGTAGTTATTATGTGAAGTTGTGTTATGCATGTGTACATTAGATGTCTGGAAAGTATTTTAAGCAATATGTTATATATAGTAAATATATTTGCAACCATAGGTTTTGGCAGAAATTCATGTAAAATTACTACAATCCATATCATTTCAATTCATTCCCCCCTACAATTAACATTACTATCTATCACAAATGCATAAAAGGCATGTAATTGATAATCCCTGGTATCTTCCATCCAAATAGGCTATTAGCATTATCTGAAAATGAAGTTCTATGAAAGCCAGTCTCAGGGGAGGGATGTGAGAGCCTGCAAATAAGATCACATTATTTTTCCATCTTTAAGAAATCAGTACCACTTGGCCACATTAAGCTTGTATGAAAAGCATGCTCTTTCTCTTGTCTAAAATCTTTGAAAGATAAATAGTTGTGTATGACACCCATCCACTACTGTTAAGTTGTAGATGGAGGCATTGTTTTGCCAAATAAATGTCTGGCATGAGAACTAGTCTCCAATAATAAAAAATTATTGCTTTCTTTACCCTTAAATATATTGATGGAAGGCCCACTTCTTATCTCAGCATCACTGCCAGTGTACTTGGGGGTAAAGCTAGAATTGAGCTCATGGTTTTGAGTGAGACAGGGGCCAGAAATCATGGACACAGAATTTTTAATTCATCGGTATATGGGATGATACTGGACCCAGTTAACAGTGCCACTGGCGAAAGCTGATGTGAACTGTACTTTAATATTATGTGAAGTTGCAGAGGTTCTCCAACATTGTCTTAAACATCCTACATAATATTTCTATAAATAGGTATAAAATGTGGTAAGTTTAGTATTCCAGAAATTGCTGTGCAAATGCTATTACTGATCTGTTTCCCTTATTGAATTATATTCAGATCATTTATGGATCAGATCCAGAGATGAATGATAAACCTCCAGGTCTGTCTTTCTACCAGATGGCCCCTAAAGATGATCTTCAGCACTCTGGTATCCTCTCTCTGCTTCTCTATTTCTCATGGACATGGATTGGGATCATTACTATGGAGAAAGATTTGTGCATACTGTAATACCAGCATTTGCCAATCAAGGCATCTGCTTTGCCTTCATAGAAATGTTCCCTAGCATAAATTACTCTACTGAACATGGAAACATGATAAATAAAGGACAAAAACTGCATGAAGTTATCATGGCCAGCAAAGCCAATGTAGTGGTGTTCTATGGAGTATCTTACTCTGTTTTGTTTTTGATATGGTTTCCTTATCTTTCTGAATTTGATGTACAAAAATCATATATACATCAATTAAAAGTATGGGTAATGACCACTCAGATGGAGCTCACTATTTTGAACTATCAAAGGAACTGGAGTATAGAAATGTTACATGGTACCCTGTCCTTTACAATTCACACCAAAGAACTTCATGGGTTTCAAGAGTTCATTCAGACTCAGAATCCATTAAGTAGCAAAGAGGATGACTTTATGGTGGACTTCTGGCAACATGTCTTTAACTGTGGATTTCCAAATGGAATTCATGATCACATTGTAGGACTCATTTGCACAGGCAAGGAGAAGCTGCAGAATGTTCCTGGCCCTTTTTTTGAAATGAATACAATTGGCCACAGCTACAGTGTATACAATGCTGTCTATACTGTGGCCTATGCCTTACATGCCATGACCACATCAAGGCTCAGGCCAAAAGCAAGAATGGATCGATCCAAAATGATGCAGGTTTTACAGGTAAAAGGCTTCAAGTCTGAAGTACAGGAACTTGATAGAAATTTTGTTCCTAGCTTCTCGATCTGTTCTCCATAAAATTGCATTCATAGTCTTGCAGATACATTGAACATGAGCTTGAATTTTAAGGGAAGTAAATGCTGAATTCTAATATTTAATGCACATCTTGGTGTGGAACAAAATGAAAGGTGTTGTAAAATGAAAGTGATAGTGATGGTGCCTCCCTTGAATATCGGCCAATTTTATATTACTGACCTAGCGGAGAGCAAAGATGTTAACTCTATTTAAGTAAGCCTGTCACTAGAGCTAGATAGACATGATTTTTTTGAACATTCCATCTAATCTGTGAGCAGAGAAATTGAGTGGGCAACTTTTGCAAATCTCTATAAAAGAAGTAGAACTTTTCCAAGAATTCCTTAAAGTAGGATTTTCCCTCAGTTAGCAACACAACTGAAAGCATTTTCTCATCATGGCCTCCCTTAGGCTAGGAAGTCAGAAGCTTCAGGGAAAATGAAAGGAAGGAAAATCCACTGATTTTATGACTTTTCCTTTTCAATGCAGCTTCATCACTTTCTCAGAGGTGTCTCATTCAACAACAGTGCTGGAGACTATATCTCCTTTGATGGGAACAGGAGGTTATTAGTTGGAATGGATGTTACCAACTGGATTACTTCCTCAAACCAATCTTTTCATAGAAAGAAAGTTGGGAGAATGGCTCATGAAACTTCTCTAGGAGGAATGTTGACCATCACTGAAGATGCCATAGAATGGCACAGCTGGTTTAACCAAGTAAGTTCCATTGCCCTTAAGTTTAATGATTAGTTCTAATAACATTTGATTAAAACACTGAAAAAAGTGCTATGAACACACTGGTATAACAGATTAAGGTCTACTGAAACAACCCCTGGAGCATTTCTTAATCTTTCCATGTGTGCATACTTAGTGACAAACGCGTATGAGTTCACTTGCTGATGCATGAACAAGCGTGCTCTCCAGGCCTCACAAGCTTACCTGCCTTTAACAGCAGCATCAGGCTTATCTTCTAGGTCTAAGTCTAATCCATGCTGATACTTGTTAAGGCTTTTTAATCAGAGAGGCTAAGAACAAAAATAAGTAATTCATTCAGAAGGCAAACTAGATTAAAATGTCAGGAATTAATCCAACAGCAATTGAATTTCCCCAAAGCATGCATCGTGCTTCCTTCATAATAGCTTTGCTCCTAAAATTGCTGCAAGAATTCCTGATTTCATCCAAATACTGCTGACCTGGATCTGCTCTGGCTTTCTTATAGATTCACCCTATTTACACTTCTAGTTCTGGCTGGCTGTTGGGATCTCCAAGCATTCCTCTTTGATTTCAGCTTCTGGTGTTCCCTTATTAAATACTGGCATGTCTGTGGGTTGGGTGGAGGACTCTTAGGCAGAGACTGCAGTGTATTGGGTGGGTTTGGTGGAGCTGATTGCGGGCTCTGTCTCCTTACTGGGGACAACACTCCCTTCTGGTAGTCTTCCATATCCGAAGAATGCTTGTAAGACTGGCTCATGGCACCCAAACACACACAGACATAGACAGTACATGGGTGCACACACATACTCATATACACACTCACAGTGCAATTGCTTGCAAAGCAAGAGTCTTGATTCTCATTCCTCTTCTAATTATCCTGCATCAGTTCATGTGTGATGGTATAAAGTTCCTATTTTATATTAATCTGCACATGTGGTAATGCTATCCTTTTACCACTTTACCCCAAGCAATCGGTAGGTGTTTTTTTAAATGAAAGAAACTGCAAAGTCTGGCCAGAAAACATGGTCTGCCAGAGTTAAAAATAATAAAGTATTTGACTGATTAGATATCTTGTTCATTGATCAAAAGCGTATGTAGCACACCAACAAATTTGACAAACAAAAGTTATATTGGAGGCCAGTGAAAATCCTTTCCAAACATCAAAATGTGTTGGGGTTTGATAAACCCAGGAATTTACTTCTAGATATAAATTATACAGAGAGGCTTGATTTCTAGGTAAAAGGTGAAGTATTCTGCACAGTCACCCAATTAGCAGCCATTGTTGTAGGAATGATGTGTCATGTGTGACTCATTCAACAGGTGCTTAGAGTTAGGTTGGGTGTGGTAGTTAATGAGATTGACCTATGATGTGATAGGTCAGTTTGACTATAAATGCAGAGATATTCTGTATTTCATTTATTCCCATTTTTACCTCGTGAAAGCTGTATCGTTGATGGTGTATCATTTGTTACCTGTGGAAGTGATCTGTAAATACGTATGTATATAAAGTAAATAGGATATTTGATATAACTTCTGTTTGGAGTCTATTTACTGCATAGTACTTGGATCAATGGTGCCTAGGAGAGAGGCAGGCCGCTCCATCTCCGCGCGCTCCCTCTGACAAGGTTATGGGCCCAGAGGCGGCAGAGACGCCATAGACGACGGAAGGCTTTGCACTGGCTGTGGATCGGTGGATCGTGTGCAGTCTGTGAGCTGGAAGCTTTGGAAGCCTATCCAGGAGTCGTGTGGCTATTTGGAGTGATTTGGAGTTCTACCAGGCTCCGTGTCTGCGTGTGTGTTTTTTTCTCCTACGCTTGTTTTGCAGCTGGAGGACGTTTTGATAAGGTCTGTGTCTTTAATCATCGGTGTCTGCCCAGAAGGGGCTGAGGACAGATGAGCACAGCGAAGATGTTGCCTGCAGTCGGGGGAGGATTTCCTCTGGAGAGCCTGAATGACACTAATTATTCGTCATGGTCATATAAAATGGAGATGTATCTTCGGCGTGAAGGGCTTTGGAGGAGTGTACTTTGCCCTGAACCAGACCTGGAAGATGAAGAAGTTGCTCTAAAGGACGATAGAGCATTGGCAAGCATAATTTTATGTCTGGAAGATAGCCAGTTGTGTTATGTTAGAGACTGTCAGTTAGCCTATAAGTGTTGGGAAGCTTTAAAGAATGTTTATCTAAGAAGCTCACCATTATGTAAGGTTTTACTAACAAGAAAACTTTATCAGGCTAGATTAGGGGTATCTGATAATATAAGGGATCACCTGCATTTTATGACAGGGTTGTTCCAGGAATTGGCTCAGAGAGATATGCCATTTACAGAAGCTAACAAAGTGTATATAATTCTCAGTTCTTTAAATGAAACGTGGGATACTTTGGCAATGAGCTTCGGATCGGTGTTTCCTGTGAGCAAATTCAGTGATAGGAAGTCACATAAATGTTTTGAATTAGTTCACGCTGACTTAATTGGTCCATTACCAGCTTCAATAGGGGGTACTAAATATGTTTTAGTCATTGTAGATGATTACACTAGATTTGGGTTCTGTTACCTATTGAAAGCTAAAAGCCAAACATTTGAAAAGTTTAGAAACTGGGTGCAGTTTGTAGAACATAGGTATAGCACAAAGGTGTGTAGTTTACAAACTGACCGGGGTACAGAGTTTCTGAGTGGGAGTTTTCAGCAATGGCTCCGTAGAAGGGGCATTGTGCATAGGAAAACTAACCCACATAGTTCAGCTGAGAATGGCGTGGCTGAACGTAGGAATTTGGCATTGCAGACAGTGAAGGATTCACTCATTGCTGACTCAGGGTTATCAAGAGGATACTGGGGAGAGGCAATATTAACTGCTAATTATTTAATTAACAGGTTATGGAGTGTATCTGTAAACCAAACTCCATATTATATGTTATATGGCAAGAAGCCACCATTAGCTCATTTGAAGGTGTTTGGGTGCACTGCCTATGTTCACGTGCATAAGGAGGTACGTAGGAAAGGACAGGCAAAAGCACAGAAGCTGACGTTGTGGGGTATGAGCCAGGGACCAAGGGATATAGGTTCACTGATGGCAGGAAAGTTGTTATCTCTAGGTCAGCAAGTTTTAGTGAGCACAGCAATTGGCAGAGATTACACGGGAGTAGTGCAGTTTACCTTCCTAGTCAGAGAAGTTTTGAGTTTTCAGAGCGGAGTGAGGCCACTGATGTGATTAAGAAGGAAGAGGAATTAACTCCTAGTGTGCCAATGATGCAGGATGCTACAGTATTGCGTAGATCTGAGAGAGTTAACAAGGGCATACCACCTCAGCGTTATACACCAGGTAATGTAAAAGTGTGTTTTATTGATTATGAACCTCGTAATTACAGGGACGTATTGAAGTTGCCACAACACGAGCAGAGTAGATGGAAAGCTGCTATGGATGTGGAAATGAAAGCCATTAATTCTCATAAGGTTTTCAAATCTACTAGGCTGCCTGAGGAACATAGAGCAGTAGGCTGTAGATGGGTGTATAAGAAGGAAACCTTAGTGAATGGTGATATTCAGTATAAGGCTAGGTTGGTAGCACAAGGATTTTCCCAGATAAAGAATCAGACTTATGATGAAGTTTTTGCACCAACGCTAAGAGGGGAGACATTTAGGTTTGCCTTAGCAATGGCAGCAGATGGGATTCAAGTGTAGTATAGCTGACCCATGTCTGTATGTAAAGCAATGTGAAAATGATGAACAGATTTTGCTTTTGATATTTGTAGACGATTTGTGTCTTATAGCGAAAGATCAAAGCAGGGTAATTGAATTTACTGAAAATCTGAAACAGCACTTTGATGTCAAAGATCTGGGAGAAATTAAGAATTACCTAGGCATGGGTATTCAGAAGGTTGATGGGGGTTAGAAGTTTCAACCCCGATGACAACGGATTTTGTCATGACAGAGACCGGAGACGATGAACAAACTTCATGTGATCAAGAATATGTGATCAGTCAATAATTGGAAGTTTATTGTATTGTATTGGAATTGTATTGTATTGTATTGATTTGCAATATTGTCCATCTGAGTGTAATGTAGCAGATGTGATGACAAAGCCTCTAAGCTTAGAGAGACATAGGATGTCTATATCTCAAATGTGTATGTCTTCTATTCTGTATATGTGAATGTGATATCTATTGTAAATTGAAGGGGTGTTGGGGTTTGATAAACCCAGGAATTTACTTCTAGATATAAATTATACAGAGAGGCTTGATTTCTAGGTAAAAGGTGAAATATTCTGCACAGTCACCCAATTAGCAGCCATTGTTGTAGGAATGATGTGTCATGTGTGACTCATTCAACAGGTGCTTAGAGTTAGGTTGGGTGTGGTAGTTAACGAGATTGACCTATGATGTGATAGGTCAGTTTGACTATAAATGCAGAGATATTCTGTATTTCATTTATTCCCATTTTTACCTCGTGAAAGCTGTATCGTTGATGGTGTATCATTTGTTACCTGTGGAAGTGATCTGTAAATACGTATGTATATAAAGTAAATAGGATATTTGATATAACTTCTGTTTGGAGTCTATTTACTGCATAGTACTTGGATCACTGGTGCCTAGGAGAGAGGCAGGCCGCTCCATCTCTGCGCGCTCCCTCTGACAAAATGCTTTAGAGTTCATGTACTTGTTCATTTTGCATATTTGATCCCAATATTTTTGGCTTTCTCCCAAGTCCACCAGAGATGATTAAAGGTTCCTTCTCCCTGTGAACACTTCCAACAAACATTTGTTACACCATTATACATTTTTGATAACTTATCAGGAGTTAAATACCAAGGATACATAATCTTATAAAAATTCTCTTTTAGGTTATAATTTAAGGTGAATTTCAAACCTTTATTCCACATATTTTCCCATTGCTCCAGCACAATATTATATCCAGAATTCTTAGCCCATTTGATCGTGCATTCTTTAATCTGTTCATATTCTAAATTCATCTGTAAGAACATTTTATACATTTTAGTGATAACATGCTCATCATTTGTACAAAGTTCCATTTCAAACTGGGTTATTTCACTTGCAAACTTGTAATTTTTTTTTATCCACCTTAAATCATTCTAACAATTGCATATATGTAAACCAATAACATGTAAAACCTTCCATCTCTAACATTTCCCTTGTTTTAAACTTTGGTTCACTTTCTTCAAAATTTAACAAATCTTTATATTTTAACCAACTTATTCCACCTACATTTTCTCTTCTAACAAATGCTTCTTGAGGTGACACCATAACGGTAAAGTAGAAGACAACGTTACCTTATATTTGTTCCAGATCCTTAATATGGCAGTCCTAACAAAATGATTTTTAAAATCCTTATTAACTTTAACTTTATCATACCACAAGTAGGCATTCCCCAATCTTAATTCATGTCCTTCAAGCTGTAATAGTTTCTTGTTCTCCAAAGTAATCCATTCCTTCATCCAAAGCAAACAACAAGTATCAAAATACAATTTTAAATCAGGCAAACATAGACCTCCTCGTTCTTTGGCATCTTGTAACAATTTATATTTAATTCTTGGCTTCTTCCCTTGCCAAATGAATTTCGAAATATCTCTCTGCCATTCTTTAAATGGTAAATCTGTCGACAAAATCGGTAAGGTCTGAAAGAGAAACAGCATCCTAGGGAAAACATTCATCTTAATCGCAGATATTCTTCCCATAAGAGACAATTGTAATTTTCCCCATCTTAATAAATCTCTTTTCACATCATTCCAAATTTTAACATAATTATTATTATACAACATAATACTTTTAGTTGGCAGGATCACTCCCAAATATCTAACCATTTTTTCAATCTTAAAACCCGTCTTACCCTCAATAGTTCTTGGTCAGACATAGTCATATTTTTAATTAACCTTTTTGTTTTTTGTTTATTTACTTTCAGACCCACCAATGACCCAAACTCTTTCAATTTCTTCATCAGATGTTCCGCAGTATACAATGGATCCTGTAAAATTAAAACTAAATCATCAGCAAAAGCCCTCAATTTAAAAACTTCTTGTTTAATCTTTAAGCCCTTTATTTGTTCATCTCTTCTGATGTCTCTATTAAAAACTTCCAACACCAAAATAAAGAGCAAAGGGTTCAAAGGGCACCCTTGTCTTGTTCGTTTCTGTATCTGACACAATTCAGTTAATTCTTCATTCACAATAATATTTGCCTGTTGTGTTGTATAAATTGTCTTAATTGCCTGGATCAGATGTTCTGCAAAGTCCATAATTTCCAAAATTTTAAACATAAAACTCCATTTCAAATTATCAAATGCTTTTTCTGCATCTAAAAAATAAAAGCTGTTTGACAATCATTATGATATTGTAGATATTCTATAACATCCAAAACCACTCTTACATTATCTTTTAACTGTCTCTTTGGTAAAAATCCACATTGGTCATAGTGAATAAATTCTTGTAATTTTTTTTTCATTCTTTCCACCAATATTGAAGCAAATATCTTATAGTCATTATTCACAAATGAAATTGGTCTATAATTTTTCACTAAAAAGGGATCCTGACCTTCTTTTGGTATAAGAGCAATATTACCTTGTCTCCATGAGTCTGGCATTGATGACTCCAACAAAATAGAAATTGTCAATCTTTTAAAAGGTAAAAGTATCTGATCTTCAAAAAATTTATAATATATTGCAGAGAAACCATCAGGGCCTGGTGCTTTCCCCAGTTTCATTCTTTCTATAGCTTCAACTATTTCAAAGGTAGTTATTGACTATTCAATATTAATTTCTGTGACTGTGTAAGTTTTGGTAAATCTTATCTATTCAAATATTCATTTATCCTCTCCAAAGATATTTCTTGTTTTTTATATAAATTAGAGAAAATAGTATAAAATGCTTTTTTAATCTTTTCATTGTCCAAAAATTCCACATTACCTTTTTGAATCTTTAATATCATTTTTTCTCTTTCTTTCCTCAGTTTATATGCTAACTATTTTCCTGGTTTGTTAGCAAATTCAAAATGTTTCTGTTTTGCATATTTCAACTTTGTTTCAATTTCTTTCACAGTCAGCATAGATATTTGTTGATATAATAATTTGAGTTGATGTAGAATATTATTATCTGATGGTTTTCTCTGTAATTCAATTTTTTTCAATTTGATCTGATCCAAAATCATTTGTATTTTTTGTTGAGATTTTTTTGTAAGATTATGATTATGATAAATAAAATTACCCCTCATGACTGCTTTACTAGCATCCCACAGAGATTTTAAGTCAATTTCATTGTCCAAATTAATTTCAAATAAATCCTTTAATTTCTTCTTACAGTCCTCTACCACCTTTTCTTTTTGTAGAATAGATTTGTTCAACCTCCATCTATATGCTCTCAATGCTCTTTTTATTATCATACTAACAGGATTATGATCAGAAAAAGTCTTTGGCAATATACCCACTTTGGAGATTTTATTCACCAAATCCTTTGAAACCCAAATCATATCAATTCTTGAAAAGGATTTATGTCTCTCTGAATGAAAAGTATAATCTTTTGCCTACCCATTTTTTATCTCCATGAATCCACTAATGATAAATTATCCATCAAATCAAAAAAGGATTTTGGCAATCTCCCTTGTTTAATTTTAATTTGTTTTTCAGAGATTCTGTCAATTAATGGGGAAGTAACTCTATTCCAATCTCCCATTAAACACCAACTTTGATATGAAAAAGCTGACAAATCATCCAAAACATGAGTAAAAAATTTACTCTTGTCACCATTAGGTGCATAGATTTCCACAATAGATTTTAGACCATAAAGTTCCATTTCAACTACTACATATCTTCCATATTCATCTTTAATAATAAATGTGGTTTTAAATGTTGTTTAATATACAAGTCCATTAATTTTGTTTAAGCTTGCTGAAATAAATTCTTGTCCCAAATTCTTATTTGTCAAATTTTTTATATCCTTTTTCTTTACATGTGTTTCTTCTAAACATATCACATCACATTTCAATTTATTCAAATAATGAATTTTTTTCTCCTTTTCGGGGGGCATTTGCCCCATATATATTCCACGTGAGACAATTGAAAGCCATCTTTACAAACTTAATTCAGTACAGTCTTTAGATGCAGCAGCAGCAGCAATGTTACATCCACCTGTTGCAATTCAGATACGTCCTGATCTAGTTTGGTTCCATATTTAGTCATAAATTCTTTGGCCTTGGGGATCGACGTTAATTTAAACCTGTGTTATTGAAAAGTAAAGCTCACACCTTCCAATTTCTCCCAACGAAAGGGAATCTTATTCCTCTTCAAAGCATCTGTCAGGAAGTTATATTCTTTCCTCTTTCTTAAAATTCTCACAGGAATTTCTTTCAAAACAATTATATCCACATTATCAATATTAAGTTTAGATTCAAACTGAGCTTGAAGTACCAAAACTCTAGTTTTCCTCCTTGCAAATTGAACCAATACATCTCTAGGTTTATTTGTCATGTCAGCATATCTTGAATTAATCCTAAAACCTTTTTCTATTTCTTCGATAATTTTATCTTCCTCCCAATCAATCAAAACCCTCAAAGCTTGTGTGATCTTATCTTTAAGATTTTCTTCTTTGGCTTCAGGAATGCCCCTGAGCCTTAAACAAAACTCCCTGCCTCGTAATTCCAATAACGCAATTCTGTCAAGTTCAATTTCCCATTCCTTCTCCAAAACTTCTACTCTGTTATCTAATTTTTAAACTCCTCCTTCCAATTTCTCTTCCATTTTTTAAATTTCTCATCCAATTTCTGGTTCAATCTTTTTTCAAATTCAGGAAATCTTTTTTCTTCCTTCTTTTCCCATTTTTTTCTCCAATTCTTCAAAAGACTGGGTAATGGATTGTGTGGTTTTTGATGCAAATTCTTCAAACATCACAAATTCTTCAAACATCACAAATCCAATTTGGTAGAACCACACCTTGTTTGTTTTCTCATATTCATACTTTCTTCTTCTTCTCCCGTTTATTTTGTATATATATGTAAAAAGAAAAATATATATATTTCCAATACTCAAAAGCTTTAAAGAGTACGATATTTTACATTTATAATACTTTGGCTCCCTCTATTATCCAATCCTAGTAAAAGTGCTAAGTGCGGGGTAAAAGTAATGCATTACAAAGTTTCCAATTACAAGCCTTGGATTGAAACAGAAAGTTTTTCAGTATCAGTATTTTGAAACAGTATCCATCAGAACTTTAGAGGCTAGTCACAACAAAAATTTATCTCACAGTCCAAAAATAACTTTATCCTGAAGTCCAGCAAATTCTCTTATTTAACTAAAAAAATTTCCCATAAAAAAAATAGAGAACAATCTTATTCATTTATTATTTGTCAAATTTATCACTGCCTATATATCTATTTGCTTAACTTCCTACTTTGCTTTTCTAGAAAAAAGAAAAGAAAAAGTCAAGCTATTCAATTCTGGCATTTCCCTACTTATTTGAGGGTAGCCCTGAGGTTGGGGGACTCTGGGCAGTTTACAATAAGACATAATTAATTAAAATACAGTTATAAATACAACTATATAAATGTAGAAATAACAAGATAATAAAACATAATAAATAAATATAAAATCCAGATTGGAAGATCTTCTTCTTCAACCCATGGGAAAAAAGGGACACTCTAGGGCCATTCTACGGAGCTAGCCATCCCCAAGAGTGCCCACTCTCCTTCCCGCCCCAGGCATATTAACAGAACAAGTTTTTAAGTTTTTTCTGGAAGTCCAGGAGTGAAGAGGCCTGTCTTACCTCCAGGGAGAGAATGTTCCAAAGGGCAGGGGATACTGCAGAGAAGGCACGATTCCGTGACCCTGCCAGGTGGAATTCTTTAACAGATGGGGTCCATAGCATACCCTCTTTGCATGCCCAGGTGGGATGGGTCAATGTGATGGGGATGAGATGGTCCCTTATGTAACCTGTTGTCTTCTTACATTTCTAACTAGGTCCGGCCAACTTCCATATGTACTGAGCATTGCCAGCCGGGTACTAGCAAGAAAGTGAAGGAAGGGGAGCCATTTTGTTGCTATGACTGCATCCCATGTTCAGATGGAAAGATTTCAGAGAAGGAGGGTAAGAATTAAGATAAATAGATTAGCTGCTATACACAGAAAATTATATGTAGAAGATGTTGGACTTGGACCAGCATAACCATGTTTCAAGTCCCTATTCAATCATGGAGATTACTAAGTGACTTTTGGCTACTCTCTCTTAAGCAGACCCAAACATAAGGGCTGTTGTGAAGGTAAAATGAGAGGAGATGTATGTCATCTTCAGCTGTCAAAGGAAAGTTAGGATGTACTGTAACTGCAATAATAAAACAATACTTTTGTGTCTCTGTCAGAATTGAAAAATTCAGAGGGAAGTGTTGAATAGAAAGGGGATGCTTAGGGAATGTTAAATTTTATATATATGAATGTTCCTCTTTGAAATGAATAAGAAGAAAAGAAGGATGGGAGGAAAAGGGGGAAAAGACAACTTCACAGATTTTTAAAGCAAATGTCATCATCGTCATCATCTCATGAGAAGGAGATTCAAGTAGCAGTTTTTTCAATATTAGTAACTGAATGGTTCTGTAATCAGGATTAACAACAGCAGCAGTCTATTACTGCTTTTTGAAATAAACAAATATAATAACATTGCATTTCAAGGACCCCCTTTGAGACTATAACGTTGATTGGAAATGACCCAATTGATCCATTGATTGGAGCCAAGAATATTTCCAGAAGGCTCCTAGGAACCATGTTTTATGGCATGAATCTTGTACATAGGTTTGATACAAGAACTGAAACCAAGTATTTCTTTTTCAGATATGAAGGATTGTTATAAGTGTAGAGATGACTTCTATCCAAATAAGAACAAGAATTTCTGTCTGCCCCGATATGTAAGTTTCTTATCTTATGGAGAACCTCTTGGGATGAGTTTTTCTTTCTCTGCTCTTTTCTTCTTCGTGATCACAGCTCTGGTGCTGGGAATATTCCTAAAGCATCACAACAGCCCAATTGTTATAGCCAATAATCGAAACCTCACTTACACTCTTCTGGTCTCCCTCCTGCTCTGCTTCTTCTGTGTGTTCTTGTTCATTGGCCGTCCTCAGCAGGTGACCTGTCTCATCCGACAAACCGCTTTTGGCATCATCTTCTCGGTGGCAGTTTCTTGTGTGCTGGCAAAAACCATCACGGTGGTTCTGGCATTCTTAGCCACCAAACCTGGATCCAAGATACAGAGGTGGGTGGGGAAAAGACTGGCCAACTCAATACTTCTTTTCTGCTCCCTGATTCAGGCATGTATTTGCATTTCATGGATGTGGACCTCTCCACCTTTCCTAGAGGTTGATGTTCATTCAGTGAAAGAGGAAATCATACTGCAGTGCAACGAGGGGTCAGTGGTTCTGTTTTACTGTGTCCTGGGCTACCTGGGCTTCCTGGCATTATCAGCTTCTCTGTGGCTTTTCTTGCTCGGAAGTTACCTGACACTTTCAATGAAGCCAAATTCATCACTTTCAGTATGTTGGTATTTTGCAGTGTGTGGTTCTCTTTTGTTCCAACCTATCTGAGCACCAAAGGAAAGTACATGGTTGCCGTGGAAATCTTCTCCATCTTTGCTTCTAGTGTTGGTTTGCTGGGATTTATTTTTCCCCCCAAAAGTTATATTATTCTGTTGAGGCCAGAGCTGAACAAGAGAGAAAAAATGATAAGAAAGAAGTGCTAAGAAGAGCAAAGGCCTCTTTTCCTCTAATATACAAACTAGAGGTGAGACATGTTAACCTGTAGAATGTAGGTGAAGCATTAAGGCCACATCTTCTGCTTTTTCAGACATGCAGGGCTGGAAAGATGAATATTATCCTAATAAAAATCAGGTTGTGTCCCTTCCCTGGAGATAAGCATCTTGTCTTACAAAGAATCTTTGGCCTTCCTTGCTCTTTTCTTTTTCGCATGCACAGTCTTGGTGCTGGGAATATTTATTTATGATGCATTATGATACTCCCATTGTCAAAGCTGACAGATGACCTTATCTCCACACCCCTCATCTCTCTGCTGCTCTGCTTCTTTTCTGCATGGTGATCAGTTAGCCTCAGAACGTGACATGCCCCCTCCATCAAACTGCTTTTGCCATCATCTTCTCAATGGCTGTTTCCTGTGTGCTGGCAAAACCCATTACTGTGATCGTGGCATTTTTGGCTACCAGGCCAGGAACCAGAATGAGGAAGTGGGTGGGGAAAAGACAAGCCACCTCCTCTGTTCTTTCCTGCTCATCTATCCAGGTACCCATTTGTATTGCTTGGCAGGCAATCAGTCCTCCATTTCCAGATATTGACATGAAATTAGTCAGTGACAAAATTGTGCTAGAATGTAATGAAAGTTCTTTATGATTTATTATGCTGTGGTTATATGCTCACTCTGGCCAGTGTGAATTTCTCTGTTGCTTTTCTTGCTCAGAAGCAGCCTGACAGATTTAATGAAGCTAAATGTACAGTATCACTTTCAGTATGTTGGTATTTTGTACTGTTTGGTTATCCTTTGTTCCAATCCATCTAGCACCAAAGAAAGAGATATGGTAGCTGTGGAGATCTTCTCTATCTTAACCTCCAGTTTTGGGCTGCTGGGCTGAATCTTTTGTCCTAAATGCTTCATTATTTTGTTGAGATCACAATAGAACAAACAAGAGCAACGTATAAGAAGAAAACATTGAGGAATGAATGTGCCTTTGCCATTACTTCAGCATTCAGTGCTGATGAATACTTTAGTATGTGTTTGTATACTTGCTAGAAATGCTCTATTTCATGGGTGTCCAACCTTTTGGCTTCCCTGGGCCACATTGAGTGAAGAGGAATTGTCTTCAGCCACACATAAAATATATAAAATAGTTAATGTATATAAGTAATAAAACATTTATTTTTTTATATTTTTCTTTAAAAAGGGCAACATAAAACTAGTGGGATATTTGACCTTGTTTTTCTGAAACTAATGCATCATTGTCTCGTTCGATGAAAGTGGTTGCAGTTCTCAGTGAGTTCCCAAGGTGCTCATCAGAAATTTTAATTCTAATTTTACTCTGTGTGCTTCATCCTTGAAAATAGTTGCTCACAAATATAGCTGCTGCCAAAAAGCGATGTCATGAATAAGGCGTGATTGTGAAGTGAGGGATATTTTCCTCTGGGAAGATAGGTCTTATAAAAGTCCAGTAGAGAGACATGACCAAAGTTTTCTTTGAGTTGAATGCCTGATTGCAACTCTATGCATTCCACTTGAAAATTCAGAGGTAATGTATTTATGTCAACTGAAAATGGAGTTGAAACTATACCAAAATATTGATGATTTTTCTGGAAACCTTGAAACCTGTTCTCAAATTCCTGTATCAAACCAGAAAGCAAGGCTGCATATTATTCACTTTTCAATTGACTGTGTTTATGTATAATATTATTTTCCATAACTTCAGCTTGCCATACTTTAAGTTTCATTTCAAACGCTGTTATGGTTTGAAACATTGCAGTGATAAGTTGTTTTTCACCTTGAAGACACATGTTTAACTCATTTAAATGAGTGGTCAAATCCACCAAAAATGCTAAATCTGTGAGCCAGTTTTCATCTTCAAGTTCTGGCACAAATTTTCTTTTTGATTCCATAAACGACTTGATTTCATTTCGCAAATCATAAAATCTTTTCAGCATTTTACCCCGACTTAGCCACCTTAGTTCAGAAAAGTAAATGATGTCCCCATAATCAGCATCCATACTTTTAAGGAACTCCTGTAATTGGTGATGATTGAGTCCCTTGGCCCTTATGAAATTCACTGCTTTGATGACAATTTGCATGACATTATCCATTTTTAAAGCTGTTGTGGATAAATTTTCTTGATGTAGAATACAGTGATACTTCATCAAAGGTGAGTTGCCGGCAGCACTTGCATTGTCTTCTATCAATTTTGTAAGTCCCTCACTTTTACCAACCATCACCGGGGCGCCATCAGTAGGTATAGCATATATGTTGACAATGGTTAAAGAAAATCGCTTTAATGTCATTTTTACTGTTTTGTAGAAATCAAGAGATTTAGTTGTGTCTTTTAATGGCACCAAAAAAGCAATTTCTTAAGTGACATTATATTTATTATCAATACCTCTAATAAAAATGGCAAGTTGAGCCGTATCTGTAGCATCTGTACTTCCATCCACTGCCAAAGCATAAAATTTGAAATTAGCAGCTTTACTCTTCAAACCACTTTCAACAGATTTTCCTATTTCTTCAAATCGCCTTGCTACAGTCTGGTGAGACAAACTGATTTTAGAAAAATCACTTTTTTTTATCAGGACAAATTGTCCTGACTTCAAGTGCAGAAATAACACGCTGAGGCTGGGAATCCAAACTCTAGTGTTTATTATACTTACTCTAAAATCCAGCTAAACTAAATCGGCTTGAGGAATCCCCGAGATAGAGTCCAGAATATAGGGCGGGGCTTTCTTGAGTCTCTTGGGAGGGAAAGATAGATTCTCAGTACTACGCATGTGTTTCCCTTCCTGGATGGAGCCCCTCCTTCTCCGCCCATTATCTCCCTGACATCACCACCTCCTCCAAGAAAAATTTCCATAGAAACCCCCTCCCCTCCTCTGTCCTTGTCTCCGTGCACTTTCTCATGGGAGTCCATCTCCTCCTCTGAATTCTCATGGGAACTGGGGAGCAGGGGCAGCTCTTCCAAGGAAGGATCTTCAAAGGAAGAAGAGCTGCTGTCATCCAGATCTGATGACAGCTCCTGCGCAGATGGCTCTTCCTGCAAAACAGCTAGAGGGTTAGAGAAGTTTCCCCCCCTCCCTCTTGGGAAATGCATGCCAGAAGTGGAGGGATGCAGCTCAGCCTCCTCCCTTCTCTCAGGCCCCTGGGCCTGTTGTGAGGATGAAAGTTGCCAACTTACTAACTCCTCTGCTTTGAGGGAAAAGCTGATGGAATTTGTGCACAAGCAAAGGTGCATGTACATGTTTGGCATTTTCCCAGGACCGTTCCGCCTGAGAATACCCCTTCCAGTGTATCAAATATTGGATGCCTCTGCCCCTCTGCCTGAAATCTAAGATATCTTGAACTTCATACTCCTCTTCCCCCTTCACAAGAAATGGAGGTGGGGGTGGAATCTGCGAACGCAAGGCGCTTGGAAGGGACTCCTTTACCAACAATGATCTGTGGAATACTCGATGGATTTTCATGGTGTGGGGAAGCTGCAAATGGGTTGATCTGCTGTAACACCATGAAAGGGCCTACAAACTTAGAGTCCAACTTTTTACAAGGTCAGCTAGAGGTTAAAAACTTTGTAGAGAGCCAGACCTTGTCTCCCACAGTAATCTGTGGCCCTTCTTGTCTGTGTGCATTTGCAGTTCTTTTATAAGCTGTTTTTGCTATGTCCAGTTGTTCCTGTAAAAGTGCCTGAGCAGCCTGTCGCTCTTTAATGAAGTCTGCAGCTGCTGGCACAGCTCCTTGTTGTGAGGAGGTGGGCAATAGCCGTGGATTAAACCCATATAGTGCTTGGAAAGGGGACATTTAGGTTGAGGAATGCACTGAATTGTTGTAGGAAAATTCTGCCATGGGGAGCAAGTCTGGCCAATTGTCCTGGTGATAGTTGATGTAACACCTTAGATATTGCTGCAGTAATTGGTTAATTTTCTCAGCCTCCCCAATACTAGCCAGATGATTTGCAGAGGATAAGTGTATTTTGACCCCCAATGACTGAAAGAGCGCCCCCAGAACCTGGAAGTAAATTCCGATCCGCGATCCAAAATTAAGTGATTAATCATACCTCTATGCCGAAAGACATTGTCCAAAAACAACTGTACTGTTGCTTGTGCAGATGGAAGGCCCTTGCAAGGAATAAAATGTGCCATTTTTGTAAAATAGTCCACAACCACTAGTATTGAAATAAAACCTTGGGCCGGTGACAAGTCAGTGATGAAGTCCATGGATACGATGTCCCAGGGCTGGGGGGGCGTGGGCAGGGGCTTTAAAATTCCTGCTGGTTATCCTGTGATGGTTTTGGCATGTCTACAGGTGTGGCAAGAGGCCAAGTAAGTCTTTATGTGTGCAGCCATCTTAGGCCACCAATAGTCTCTGAGAGCCCTATGCAGGGTTTTGAAAACCCCTCCATGCCCGTCCATTTGGCTGTCGTGACATAGCTTTAGCATCTCTTCCCTCAGGGGGTTGGGAACGTAAAGCCATCCGCTATGCCAAAGAATCCCCGCATCTACTGTGAATGGGAAAAGAGTTCCTTGTTGGTCCCCCCAGAGGTCATCCAGCCTAGCCCTTGCATACGGGTCCTGCTGCTGCTGAGCTTTGATTCTTGCAAAGAGATTGTCCGCTTGCCTGATGGCTGCCAAGATCTCTGTTTGGTTCCCTTCAGGAGGCCTCTCAAAATTGTGAGGTTGTAAAATTGTAGTCTGAGCAGACTGGTGGGAGGCTGTAATTTCTTGTGGTTGTCTAGTTAAGGCATCGGCCAGCCTATTCTGCTTGCCAGGAAAGTAAGAGATCACAAAGTTGAAACGTGAGAAAAACTGACTCAATCTGACCTGCACCGGAAATTTAACTCCTTCTAGCCAGTGCCTCCACTCCTGAAAAGCTGCGTTTATGTCCTGTTCCGACTAAGACTTACACGGAAACATTACTGAAATAACTTTATTTACACTGATTACACCGATACACAAACCACCCAGTTTACACTTTCCTCTTCTTCTTCTTCTACAGGCTGGATAGCAATGAGTGGCTTGGATACTTCCGGCCCAACAGGAAGGACCAGAGAGGGTGCAGACGCTGTGGAATATGCTACAGCCGGCGGCGACCCGGAGGTAACAGGCAAGGTGACCGCGGGCATGGAGTTAGCTTGGCTGTCGGGGCTGGAGGTAGACCGGGGCCCAACAAAGGCAACCCACTGGTGGCTGGCGTCGGCAGGGCTTGGGTGCTGATCTGGGCTGGTAGCTGACTGGGTAGACCGGGGCCTGACAAAGGCAGCCCACTGGTGGCCGGCGTTGGTAGGCTCTGGAGCGGAGAGCAATGGAGGATCAGTGGTTCGGGCATTTGGGGGATGAGCAGGCAAGGCGGCAGCGCTTACCCCGATGCTGGCTTCTTCCGCAGGGAACAAGGACAGAGGTGCGGTGACCAGAGGAGTTTCGGGCACGAGCCTTGGCATGGCAGCAAGGTAAGGCTGGGATCCAAGGCGTGGCATGGTGGCAGGGCAAGGTGCAGAATCAGGGTCTGATTCACGGCAGCAGGGCTGGGCTCATCAACGAGGTCCGGGGCAGCGGCAAGGCAGGGCCCTTGTGTGAAGTTCGGGGTGGCAGCAAGGTAAGGCTCAGGAGCAGGGTCCGGCGCGGAGTCTAGAGGCTTCGGCGTGTAGCTGATCAGACGGTTGTCTCCGGCAGCTGAGGTAAGTTGTGCTGGCCTTTTATTTCATTTTTCGCGCCTTGGAAGAGCAGGGGCCAATCGGGATTCACGTTGCTCGGCCCGTCTTTCTGCTCTCCTTTGGTGCGCGCTGATTGGTGGAGGCGTCTTTCTTTCCGAGCCTCTGCCAATCAGCGTTTCCAGGTCTCTGGTTGGTTTCGCGCCAAAGCTGCTGCTTCCTGCGATTGGCTCTTCCTCCTCTTCCGAGTCCAGCATGTTGGCCAGCATCCAGTTAAGTTGCCGAAACCTCACAGTTTATCGCAAGCAATTCCTTGTTAAAGATATCATAATTTCTCTCTGCTGGTGACAGTGTGTGAGAGAAAAAGGCACAAGGAAGCAGGTCTTCCCCTTTTGGGTTTTCAGCCTGCAGAAGTACGGCTGCGATTGCCACATTTGAGGCGTCAGTGTGTACAATGCATTGTCGCTGTGGGTCGGGGTGTCTCAGCAGAGGTGGGGATACAAAAAGTTGCTTAAACTCTTGGAAGGCCGCCTGTTCTTGCTCACCCCAGCAAAATCGTGTTCCTTTCTTTAAGAGCTGAGAAAGGGGCCTTGCCTTTTCCACATAGCCATCAATGAATTTATGAACGAAATTACCCAAGGAATACCCAAGGAATTGTAGGACCTCCTTCACATTACGGGGAGGTTTCCAAGAGAGAATTGCTTGGACCTTTGAGGGATCCATGGCTATTCCTTCTGTGGAAATTCTGTAGCCCAGATAGTCCAATTGAGTTAAATCAAAGGCACACTTCTCTAGCTTGGCAAAAACCTGTTCTCTCTCAGTCTTTAGAAGACATTGCGAACATGGGTTATATGGGAAGTTGGATCATCAGAAAATATCAGGATGTCGTCAAGGTAAATGACTACATACTTATCTAATAAATCTGAAAAAATGTGATTCATAAATCTGGAAAATACTGCCCCAAAATTACTTAGTCCGAAAGGCATGACCAAATATTCAAACTTACCATACCTGGTATCGAAGGCCGTCAGGTATTCATGCCCCTCTTTCATCCAGATCAAATTGTAGGCATTTCTGAGATCTAACTTAGTAAAAATGCGTTCTTTTTGTAAGCGATTGAGCAAGTCCGATATGAGGGGAAGAGGGTAGTGGTCTCTAACAGTAACTGCGTTGAGTGCACTGTAGTCATGAACTGTGCGCATGGGAGTTCCCCTTCCATCCCTTTGCGCTGAAGGTGCGAAGGGGTCTGGCTTCTTTGGTACAAAAAAAGTAGAGGCAGACGCTGGAGATGTGGATGGTCAGATGAATCCCTCCTTGAGGTTTGTATCCAAGTATTCTTTCAGGGTAGCTAGTTCCTTGGGCGACATAGTATAATGCTTTTTTGCTGGAATCTTGGCTCCTGGCTTTAGGTCCACTGTGCAATCGAATACTCTATGGGGTGGTAATGCTGTAGCCTCCTGTTCACCGAAAATATCTGTGAAGTCACCATACTTGGTCAGCAGTTGTGCCCCCCTTGTCTCCAAAAGTGCTGTCTTTGTTGGAGAGAGTGCAGCTGCCTGTAATTTGTGGTGCTGGCAGTCCTTTGCCGGGAAGGAAATAGCTCCTGTCACCCAGTCCAAACAGGGGTTGTGAAGCTTTAGCCACGGCATGCGCAGGATGATAGAAACTTGTAATGAAGCTGTGACATAAAGTTGAATCCACTCAGTGTGAGCTCCAATGGTTAGCTGAAGTGGCTGTGTGCAGCGTGTGACTGGGCCTGCTTTGAGGGGTTGACCGTCTGTCAGGGTTCATGTCTATGAATCCTGCCATTGGGATTAAGCCTAGTATAGTGCTTGTAGAGTAGTTAGGAGGGGGGATGGCAGTTGAGTGTTATGTCTGGTGGTGGAGGCTGGAGACAGCTCGGCAAAGGTCGCGCACCTGCAGCAGAGTGGAGATGGGAACGTTTGCCTCATGAGATCATCGGTTGGTGAATTGGCGCCCAAGGGGGAAAGTTAAGAGGGAATAGTTTGGCGGGAATTGGCATTCAAGTCTTTAGGAGTGCTTCAATGAACATGTATCCTGAATAAAGCTATATCTGCATTTCACTGATCTGCATGGAGAAGTGTTTATTGGGACATTGTTGTTCAGACCATCACAGAAAGACTTGAATCTACAATCCAGTCGGTTTATCCTGAGGTTACAATTGCTAACCCCAATTAGTGCCTCCTGAGTGAGAATCGACTCATCCAAGCAATTCCCAGCATGGAGGAATCTATGGAATGTTTCCAGGCGGGGGAAGAAGAGCAACCAGGCACTTCTACAGGTTTGGAAGCGGATTCCAAAGAAGGAAAATTCATGGCTTTTGAACCAGAAATGGGCAAGAAGAAAACCTCCAAAAAGGGGCCCCGGCGGAGCGGAATAGAGGCTACCAAACTGCCCATGGCACGTACCCCCAGAGCGGGTGCAGAATGGTCCGTGGGAATTGGAGGTGGCCTCCAGGTAGGGATGGGGAAACGAACTGCTAAAACCAGAGTTACCCAGTCCCAAAGGATGGCTTCACTGGAAGCGAAGACGGTACGTATCGATTTTGAACTGGAGACTATTAGCCAGCAGTTACAGACTCTCATTCAATCCGTGCAGCAACTGGCCCTGGCTCCAAAGCAGGAAGGGAGGCCAGTGGCGGACTTAAAGCCTACTTTGATGACCACAGCAGCAGAGAGTGGCACGTCTAGCGGCGAGGAAGAAGAGGATGATTCTTCAGAACCTGAGCTGGAGGTGACACAACCTCCCGTAAGTGGATTGCAAAGGGGTCAAGGCAGGGTGTTTGCAGTAAACAAACTGAAAATGCAGTTTGACGGCGACCCAGGGAAGTTGGCTTGCTTTATGACCCATGTCAGGGGTTTTATGGAGGAGTTTGAGAGCTCTTTCCTGAATGAAGAGGCCAAAGTGAGATATGTCTCAAGTTTCCTAGGAGAGGCTGCTTTATGGCTGGTGGCGTTGCATGACTCAAAGGCTCCTGAACTATTAACTTTTAACAGCTTTATGTTAGCATTGAGACGGAGATTTGAAGATACGCTATCTAAAATGTCAGCTAGGGTGCAACTGCAACAACTAAGTCAGGGAAACCGGACTGTCACAGAATATGCTATGGAGTTTAAAAAACTTATAAGCATGGTCCCTGGCTGCCCTGAATCTTTTCAGGTAGAATCTTTTCAGATGGGATTGAAACATGAGATTCTGGAAATGGCAGCAGGGAGAGGGGACCCAGATACCCTAGAAGAATGGGTCCAATTAGCAGGCAAAGCAGAGAGCACCCAATTAAGACTGAGATCGTATAAAAAGCTGCAGAGTTCCAGGAAAAAAACGCTGGGACAACCCCAGGCAAAGAAACCGTTCAGAGCAAAGGCTTGGGAGGAGGAAAAAGAACGCAGAGCCAAAAGGGGCTTGTGCTTTAAATGCGGCAAAGAGGGACATTGTATTAGCAACTGCCCCCAAACAACCTCTGCGGTAAAGACAAAGCCAGAATGCCACCCTTCCAAGCCATCTAAGCTGCCGCTACGCAAGGGAACAGCCCATGCTCTGGATCAAAGCAAGATGCTGGAATTAGTTGGGGGAGAGAACGACTCCACTGATGAAGAATTCCTGCTGTCGGGAAACGAGCGATGCCTGGTCTAAGATGCGCCGGTGGCCAGGCATTTACAGATCAGCGCCCAGATTCGTTGGTGAGTGGAGATTGTCATACTATGCAAGTTAAGATAAAACTTGAGACTTTAGATGGGAGGGATCAGAGCAATCTGAAGGCGATGCTGGACTCGGGGTGCTCAAGATGTTTGATGTATCCTGCTATTGTTACGGGACTGAGACTTAAGTTGCACAAATTAAAAGTTCCCATCATATTTTGCCAGTTGGATGGGTCAGATATGAAAGGGGGCCCAGTGGAATATTATACAGAAGCCTTGAAAATGACTATTGGGACGCATCAAGAGACTATTAGGTTTATTGTGGCTCCCATATCCAGTCAGCCCATAGTGTTCGGACTTAAATGGTTGAGGGAGCGCAACCCTCATATCGATTGGGTTTCTGGAGAAATGGAATTTGCAGACGGTTCGTATTTGGGAGTTGAGCGGGAGGCTGCAGGATTGTGTGTGTTATGGGAATTAGCTCAAGCAGCAGTGGCACCGTCAGCATATGAGGAGGAGGGGAAAATCTTTGTAGAGACTGAGTCAGACCAGATGCCCCCTCATCGGAAAACAGACTGTTCTTTGCAACTGGAACCTGGGGCAGTATTGCCTAAGCCTAAGCTGTATTCAATGACTCATAAGGAATTGCAAGAGTTGAGGAATTTTATAGATAAAAATTTAAAGCGGGGATTTATTGAACCCTCCACGTCTCCCATGGCAGCTCCAGTGTTATTCCGGAAAAAGAAAGATGGTTCTTTAAGACTGTGTACTGACTATCGGGGGTTGAATGCTATTTGTATTTCCAATCAGTACCCGCTGCCTTTGATGAAAGATATGCTTGCTCAGCTAACAAAAGGAAAAAACTTCACTAAGCTGGATTTGAGAGAAGCGTATTTTAGAGTACGCATAAAGGAAGGAGATGAGTGGAAAACTGCTTTTAATTGCCAACTAGGTTGTTTCCAATATAAAGTCATGCCGTTCAGATTAAGGGGGGGGCTGGAGTCTTCATGAGCTTAATTAATGAGGTTCTGCATGAATTCCTATATCAAGGGGTATTGGTATATTTGGATGATATATTTATCTACACATAGACCATGGAACAACATGTAAAATTAGTAAAATCAGTCCTAAAAAAGCTCTTAGAAAACAAGCTATATGTTAAGTTGTCTAAATGTGAATTTCATAAAGAAAAACTGGACTTTCTGGGTTACAGAATATCACATCAAGGCATAGAAATGGATCCTGCCAAAGTTAAAGATGTTTTGGCGTGGGAAACACCCAGAACAAAAAAGCAATTACAAGCTTTTCTGGGATTTGCAAATTTCTATCGCCAATTCATTCCTTCTTTCGCTAAAATAGCGTTACGTTAACGGATATGTTAAAAACAAAGAAATCAGCTGATGGCATATTAGCAAATAAGCCTCAGACGAAGTTAAAATGGACGCCAGCTTGCCAAACGGCTTTTGAACAATTGAAGCAGATATTCACTGCAGAACCCATTCTAAAATATCCTGATCCAGAAATTCCATTTGTGATACAAACAGATGCGTCAAACTCCGCAATTGGATAGTATTATTGCAAAAAGACAATGATAATCAATTTAGGCCCTGTGCATATATTTCTCGTAAGTTTACTGAGGCAGAACAGCGTTGGCTGGTTTGGGAGAAAGAAGCTTTTGCAGTGCGACATGCTTTAGCTACCTGGCAACATCTGCTGGAGGGTTCTCCACATCCATTTGAAGTCTTTACTGACCACAAAAACTTGGAAGCCCTTAAAACACCTCAGAAATTAAATCCTAAACAAATCCGTTGGGCCGAATTTTTCAGTAGGTTTAATTTCACGTCGAAGTATTTACCAGCATGGAAAAACTTTTTAGCAGATGCCTTGTCTAGATTACCGCAACATGACACTCAAATGGAACAAGTGGTATCTACAGTAATGTCTCCACAGCAATTGGGATTATCAAACCAGGAGGAGCCTGGTTCTGAGGGTGCCCCTTCACCTTTACCTGTACAGTTAGAAGGAAAGGTTGCTCTCACTCGACGCCAAGCCAAACAACATCAGCCCCCATGTGAAACTTCCTTAGAAAAAGAACTTTGGGAAGCTATGGTGAATGATGATTGGTGGAAAGCTCACAAACTTTAACAGAGACTAATGGGGTGTGGTGGAGTGGAGACAGACTATATGTTCCTGAAACTGTGAGAAAAGCTATTTTACAACGTTGTCATGATAGTAAAGTTGCTGGACATTTTGGGTTTGTAAGAACTTTACATTTGGTCAGAAGGCAATTTTGGTGGCCAACTTTGAGGAAAGATGTTAAACAGTATGCATTATCGTGTCATGTCTGTGCATCCATGAAAAAGGCGCCAGGAAAACCTGTGGGACTGTTACAATCAGTGGCTGAGCCAACGAGCCCATGGAAGCAAATTTCAATGGATTTCATCGTGGACTTACCTGAGAGTAAAGGCAAAACTGTAATATGGGTAGTGACTGATCTGTTTTCCAAGCAAGCCCATTTTATTCCTTGTAAAGGGTTGCCATCTGCTGGTCAACTAGCAAAGTTATTCATTGTGCACATCTACCGAGCGCATGGCGCCCCCTTGCGGATTATCAGCGACTGCAGAAGTCAGTTTACCACCAAATTTTGGAAATCATTTTTAAAATTGATTGGAACTGAGCAGGGGCTTACTAGCGGGCATCACCCCCAGGGGAACGGGACTTGCGAATGGCTTAACTCAGTATTAGAGCAGTATTTACGTTGTTATATCAGTCATCAGCAAGACAATTGGATGGAGTTGTTGCCCTTTGCTGAGGTGGCCTATAATAATGCTGTTCATCAAAGCACTGGATTTTCCCCGTTTAAAGTGGCCAGTGGTCAAGACTTTGTCCCTATTCCAGAACTGCCTGACCCTGCCATGATTCAGCCTTCTGATCCTGTATTGGCAGATGAATGGATTACAAAAATACAATCGAATTGGCCTATGATGCTGAAAATCTTGCAAGAAGCTAAAGACTCTTACAAGACCTTTGCTGATCCTAAACGAACTCCAGAATGGCCTTTGGTAGTGGGGGAAAAGGTTTATTTGTCTACAAAACATTTGAAATCAACTCAACCTTCCAAAAAGCTGGGTCCTAAGTTTATTGGGCCTTTTCCTATTGTGAAAGTAATCAACCCTGTGGCCGCTCAGTTAGACTTGCCAAAAAACCTTCGTAGAGTACATCCTGTGTCCCACATCAGTTTATTGAAACCAGTTAAACCTGCTCCCCAGTGGCATCCAGATCCAGTGACACCTCCACCTCACCTAACGAACATTTTGAGATCCTGAACATTTTGGACTCCAGAATGCATAGGGGCAAATTGCATTATCGGGTTCAATGGAAACATTTGCCTGTGAGGTTTGAGGAATGGGTTGATAAAATTCATGTGTCTGCTCCAAGGTTACTGAATAAATTCCATAATCACTTCCCTGCTAAGCCTGGTTAATTGTACAATTTTTATTGTTTCTGTTTTTCAGATCTCCATGCCTCCCATTGTGTTGCAGCCTGAAGATTTCTGGAATTGCTCAATATGTCTTTATGTTCATTTGTATTTTTTAACCTTTCTTGTACTTGCCATATTACTCTTTCTTTTGGAGGGTCGGCATGTCAGGGTTCATGTCTATGAATCCTGCCATTGGGATTAAGCCTAGTATAGTGCTTGTAGAGTAGTTAGGAGGGGGGATGGCAGTTGAGTGTTATGTCTGGTGGTGGAGGCTGGAGACAGCTCGGCCAAGATCGCGCACCTGCAGCAGAGTGGAGATGGGAACGTTTGCCTCATGAGATCATCGGTTGGTGAATTGGCGCCCAAGGGGGAAAGTTAAGAGGGAATAGTTTGGCGGGAATTGGCATTCAAGTCTTTAGGAGTGCTTCAATGAACATGTATCCTGAATAAAGCTTTATCTGCATTTCACTGATCTGCATGGAGAAGTGTTTATTGGGACATTGTTGTTGAGATCATCACACCGTCAATGGTTTCAACTTCTGTGGGACTTGGTAAGTCTAGCGTTGGAATATGAAACTTTTCTGCTGCTTCTACATCTATAAAGTTGGTCGTAGCTCCTGAGTCAATAAGAACTTCTAGTTGTGCTAGCTGCTTAGAGTCTATGGTCAGTGTGGCTGGAATAGAGTAAAAAGTTTGGCTGAATTCTCCAGAATGAGCTCTTCTTATTTGCTGGAGGGCCTCCCTGTGGAGCTCTGTCTAGGGAGGCTGGCAAAGTTTCCCTGGTTGGAAATAGAGGCTGGGGTCAGTCTCTGCTATGCTGCCAGGTCTTTTGCTCTTGCCGGAGCTGCTTGGCCTCTGATCGGACAAGCAATTACTATGTGACCTGGGGCCCCACAATAAAAACCAAGTGCTCTCTCCCTCCATCTCTGTCTCTCAGCTTCAGAAACCAGCCTTCGTGATGCTCCAATTTGCATCGGCTCCTCAGCTCCTAAAGAAACAGAAGTGGTGGGGGTAGTTGCAAAACCTGGAAACGCCAGCCTGAATCCTGCTCGGCCTCTCCCTGGCCGGAGCTGCCATAATTCTTCCAGTCTGGCGTCTATCACTATGGTCAATTGGTATAAGGCTTCCAAGGTTGCTGGTGTGCCTTGTCTCACCAGCTCGGTCTTTATTTCTTCATTGAGTCCCTGTTTAAACTGATCTTTTAAGGCGATTTCGTTCCAGCCTAAGTCTCCTGCTAGCAGTTTGAAATCTGCGATGTAAGCCCCCACTCTCCTATTGCCTTCTCTGAGCTTTCGGATTTCCCGGATAGCATTGACTTCTCTGATTGGGTCATCAAAATTGGCTCTGAAGCGGTCCATAAAATTCTGGTAGTTGTTTAGAATTGGGTTGTTGGCCTCCACCATTGGGATGGACCATCTGGCAGCTGATCCTTTCAGTAGGCTTAAGATAAAGGTGACTCTGGATCTTTCCGTTGGGAACTCAGCTGGTTGGCTGTCGAAAGACATGGTACACTGAGCGAGGAAAGTTCTTAGCTGCGATGTTTTGCCCCCAAATTTCTCTGGTAAACAGCCTTGAGATCTCAGGACGACTGGGGGGGGGGGGGCGTGCTGCTTGTCCCGGCTGCTGCACGACTGGAGCTGGTTGCTGCATATGTTGTAGCATGGCTGCTTGCAGGTTGTTCACCTGGTCATCCACCTGTTGTTGGTGTTGCTGGAGGGCTGCTGCCAGCTGCATGATTGCATGCCGGAGTTCTTGTGCCTCTGAAGACATTCTCCTGAATTTCTCTTTCCTCCCTCTTTCGATGGGAGTTGTGGTTTAGCTGGATTGATGTCCTAACTTCGAGTGCAGAAATAACACGCTGAGGCTGGGAATCCAAACTCTAGTGTTTATGAGCTTGAGGAATCCCCGAGATAGAGTCCAGAATCTAGGGTGGGGCTTTCTTGAGTCTCTTGGGAGGGAAAGATAGATTCTCAGTACTATGCATGCGTTTCCCTTCCTGGAGGGAGCCCCCTCCTTCTCCGCCCGTTATCTCCCTGACACAAATTATATCTGCCATGCTTTTCATACATTGCTTAATAAACTCACCATCGGTAAATGGTTTCGATTTTTTTGCAATCAGATTTGCTACCAAATAACTAGCTTTTATAATACAGTCCTTTTGAGTTGTAGGTTTTTTTAAAAAATTGTTGAGACGACAGACTTTTTTTCAGTTCTGCTAATTTGTCTTTACAACAAATTCCTTGATATGCTTCAAATTTGGCAGCATGTTTTTCCGTATAATGCTTTTTCAAGTTGTAGTCTTTGAAAACTGAAACATTTCCCCTACAAATTAAGCATAGTGCCTCAGTATATGTCTCGACAAAAACGTACTCATCTGTCCATTTTTCATTGAATACTCTTCCTTCATCCGCGATTTTTCTTTTTTTCTTTTCTTTTTTGGGTTCTGTTTTCTGTTGAAACAACGTTGAAGCCATGCAGGAATAAATTTATTTAGGAATAAATATTTTTTTAAAGAAATAACACAACAAGCCCATCGTAAATTGTTCGGTAGGCAAATAAACAAAGAAAATTTAATAATCAAATAAGAAAACTTACATGTCTACTTAATAATAATAACAATAAATGCCTGTCATCACAGAACACATGCAGGTAGGTTGAAATATTATATATAAAGCCAAGTCGTCACAAGCTTATGTGTGTAGCAGGTGGCAGCAGCGTTAACACTTCACTGCCCCCCTACACAACATTTTGTTGTTTCTACCTATGCAGTCTGTGCTCGAGCACCACACGCTCGAGTCATGAAAATAATTGGAAAATAATGTTAAAAGTTTATAATTTTGGGGGGCTACATTACTAGCTGTTCAGGGTCGCATGCGGCATGCAGCCCATGGGTTGCACACGCCTGCTCTACTTCCATCTCAGTAGCTGTTCTATTTTTAGATGGGCTGAAGACTGTCATTTTCCTAGCTTTAAAACTTGGATGCAGCAAGATTTGCTAAAAAACAACCCATAATATAGCTAGATCTTTAGAGAGAGCCAGTTTGGGGTAGTGGTTAAGGCACTGGGCTAGAAACCGAGAAACCGTGTGTTCTAGTCCCGCCTTAGGCACAAAGACAACTGGGTGACCATGAGCCAGTTGCTCTCGCAAAGCCCTAGGAAGAAGGCAATGGCAAACCACTTCTGAAAATCTTGCCAAGAAAACTGCAGGGACTTGTCCAGGCAGTCTCCAAAAATTGGACATGATTGAATGGATTAAAAAAAGAAAAATCCCAAATTCAGTCTGCAGCATCTTCAATTAGGAGATGGTAACTGAAGAGAATTGAGCTGATTGTATCAAAGAACTAAATCACAGTTATAACTTGTAGAATTCTGTATGTTGTCTCACAACTATAAAATTGATTGCCTGTATTCACACATAATTCAGCCACATAAAAGTTAGGCCCCTGCCTGGGGTAAGAGTCAGATGGAAGGCAAATCCTCAGCTGCCTGGATTGGGTGCTTGGGATCCTGCATGTGTGTTCCAGCTACACGCAGCCCAGAAAAACCTGTCTCTGGGCAGCTGGAATTGGTCCCTGGGCTGGGGGTAGAGAACCTCCATATCTTGGCATTGGGGGACTTCAGCTTCCAAGATGTTAGGACCAGTTCTGGTAAGACCCAGGAGTTCATGGCCTTCAGGGCAACATGGGTTGCTCTTAAGTACTTTCTATCCTGACTCATGTAACAGGTGATACATTAGACTTTTTTTTTCTGAGATGTTGTTGTGTGATCTGGATATGGAGTGATTTCCATCACCCCCTTTGTGGTGGTCAGAGGATAACAGAAACTGTTTATGATTGGCCTAAAGAAGGGAAGTCTAAGAGGAGACATGATATCAGTGTTCCAATATTTGAAGGGCTATTATATGGAAGACAGAAGACCAAGACTATACGGACTCCCCAAAATCCACAAAGACTCGATCCCACTCAGCCCCGTTTTAAGTGCCATTGGCTCCCCGACATATGAATTATCCAAACATTTGGCAACCCTTTTACAGACCCACATTGGACAGACTCCATCACACATCAAAGACTCAGTACACTTCATCAACAAAATCAGCACCCTAAAACTCAACCACACAGACAAACTGGTCAGCTTTGACGTGGTATTCCTGTTTTCCAAGGTACCAGTAAGGGACACCCTGGCACTCATCAAGGAAAACTTCCCAGAAGACATTACTGCTTTATTTCAACCCTGCCTAACAACTAGTTACTTTCAATGGGAGAATGGGTTTTACAAAAAGATGGATGGCGTTGCCACGGGAAGCCCCCTGAGCCCAGTCATAGCAAACTTTTACATGGAACATTTTGAAAAAAAGGCTTTGGAATCGGCACCCATTACACCAACAGTCTGGTTCCGGTTCGTGGATGACACCTTCGCAATTTGCAGTCATACTGAAGAAGAACTGGAGAAATTTCTGGACCACCTAAACGTCATCCACCCCAATATAAAATTCACTATGGAAAAAGAAACTGATGGCAAACTTCCATTTTTAGATACGCTGGTCATACGCAAACCAGACCTCAAACTAGGACACAAAGTATACAGAAAACCCACCCATACAGACTGGTATCTGCACAAAAATTCCAATCACCACCCACGACAAAAGAGAGGCATGATCAAAACCTTGGTGGATCATGCTAATCAAAATTGTGAAACCCAATTTCTCAACAATGAACTTAACCATCTGAATTGGGTCCTACAGGCGAATGGCTATTCCAAAAATGAAATAAAACGAGCCATCAAACCAAGAAAACAACATCCAATTGAAGAAAAACAGCCCCCGATTCGACTTCCGGGTGTCGAGGTGACCGGAGCGCTGAGCCGAAAGCTCCGCGGTTCATCCGTTTGCTGCGATTTAACGCAAAAAAAATCGCTGAAAAATCACCCTCGAAGAAAGGGTGAGCAGAAGATTACTCACAAAAGGGTCGTCGGATCGCCGCTCTCTCCTGACCCCCGTAAATCCACTGCGGGGAGAGGGAGATCGAAGCGGTGAAAGATGGCTGGAACTGACAGCTGCAGCTCTGCGGGAACCGCGAATCTGAACACGATAAGTAGCACAGCACCCGACCTTTTAGACACATATTTTTACTTTTTTAAATATTACTTGCCTACTAATATCTAAGATTTATCTCTGGACTATGATTTATAAATGCTGGTGTTTTATTTTTTTTTCCTGTCAAAGGAGTGTTTAAACAGTGGGACTGGAAAGCTAATTGACTCTGCCTGAAATGGACTGAGTGACTTTCTCTTTTTATTCTTAATATTCCTATTTTTGGTTTGCTTTCACTCTTACTGCAATTATAAGTATTTTTCTTTTGGGACTAATTTGCCTGGATTTAAAGTTTTTATGGATAAATGAATTAATGATTTGACATCCTTTCTTTTTCCTGTTTGGGATTCTTATTATGAAAGAATTTTTTTTTGCTTTTCCTCATAAGTGTTTGAATATTCTTTGGATTATATAAGTTACTTTATAGAATATTTATGAATGTTTTGGTGTTTAGATGGAGATTGAATGAGTCAATCTTTTGGAAAAATGATATAGTTGACGTATGTAAAAAAAGGTTAAGAGAATATATTCAATTGAATTTAAACAAAGGCATGAATATACAAAGTATATGGGATGCCAGTAAAGCATATATGAGGGGTTACTTTATCCAATACAATGCTCAAATGAGGAGAAAGAAACAAGGGAGAATACAATTGATTTTAGATGAAATTAAAAGCAAAGAGTTATGTTTACGAGATAAACCAATGGATGATACTTTGCTTACTCAAATTAAATTTCTACAAAAACAAATATCAATGATATTGACACAAGAAATAGAAACCCAGATGAAATTTACAACGCAAAAATATTTTGAACATGAAAATAAACCAGGGAGATGGTTAGCTTATAAATTGAGGAAACAAAGACAAAAGAACTCAATTGTTAATAAACAACATGAAGGAAAAATTTTGGTGAATAATATAGACATACAAGAAACCTTTCATGATTACTATTGAAAACTATAGAAAAAACAAGATGTTAATCTAGCTGATACTGATGAATATTTGTGTAAACAGAAGCTAACTGTTCTTAATGACCAACAAAGAGTAATACTAAATAACCCGATAACATCAGAAGAAATGGTAAAGGCCTTCAAGAAAATCAGCAGTGGGAAAGCACCTGGACCTGATGGACTGTCAGCAGCTTATTATAAATGCTTCGAGGATGAACTATGTTTACCCTTACAGAATACTATGAATTCGATTCTGGAAACAGGAAATATGCCAGAGACTTGGAAAGAAGCGCATACAACATTGATTCCTATAGAACAACAAGATTTGACCTTAACTAAGAATTATAGACCAATATCTTTACTGAATAACGATTATAAGATATTTACAACCATATTGGCAGAAAGAATGAAAAATATTCTTAAGGACTTTATTCATCAAAATCAAGCTGGTTTTTTATCTAAGAGACAAATCCGAGACAACGTCCGAAATATATTAGATGTATTGGAATATTTGGAACAACATTAAGAAAAGGAAGCGACTTTGATATTTATAGATGCTGAAAAAGCTTTTGACAATTTAAATTGGTCATTCATGTTTAAGGTACTGGAAAATATGAATTTTGGAGGAAACTTTATTAAGTGGATTAAATCAATATTTTATTTATTTATTTATAATTCGATTTGTATTTACTGCTCCATCTCCCAACAAGGCGACTCTGGGCGGTATACATAATCAGCAATTAAAATTCAACAATTAAAACAACATATATATAATACATTCTAATACAATAATAATTTGTATAATAATAATCCGCAGCATGCCCTCTCTGAATGACCGAGTGGGACGGTTCGACGTTATGGGGATGAGACGGTCCCTTAGGTAACCTGGTCCCATGCCAACATATACTCCCCAATTTGCAAAAATAATTGTTAATGGAGAATTTAGTAAACCATGTGAAATTCAAAAAGGTACAAGACAAGGTTGTCCATTATCTCCACTTTTGTTTATATTGGTATTAGAGGTTTTACTTAGAGATATTAGACAAGATGATGGCATCCATGGTATTAAAGTTAAAAAAGAAGTTTATAAACTAAGAGCATTTGCTGACGACCTAGTCATTACCTTGGAGAATCCACTAGATGGAATTGAATTATTGATTCAGAAATTAAAAGACTTTTGGTCGTTAGCAGGGTTCAAAGTGAATTTACAGAAAACTAAAGTCTTCACTAAAAACATGGATTACCATCAACAAGAAAAATTGAAAGAAATAACGGGATATTCAATGGAAGAAAAAGTAAAATATTTGGGAGTATATTTGACATCTAAAAATGTTAATTTCTTTAAGAACAATTATATTTCACTCTGGACAGATATTAAAAAAGACTTGGACCAATGGAAAAAACTACAATTATCATTGTTAGGTAGAATTTCAGTAATTAAAATGAATATTTTGCCACAAATTTTATATCTTTTTCAAACACTACCTATATTAGCATCAGAAGAACCTTTTAAAAAAACCTTTTTTAAAAGAAACTTAAATTTCTTAAGAGAAAATAAGCGAAAGAAACTGAAAGGAAGAAGTACTTCGGAAAAAAAAAAAACTGAAACTCAACTGAAAGTGACCATTTTAAAGACATTTTGAAAAAGCAATATTGAATATATTGAATATATAAAGGAAACCTATAAGTATAGTATTACATTATATTGTCTGTATGTCTGTGTATAATACAATTTAAAATAAGATAAAACAATAGTGGAAATATATATGATAAGGATATAAGATATTGTGATATATTAAGTAATTAGAATATAGACATATATATATATATATCAATTAGTTAGAATATAGATTTTATTATAAAAAGAAGGAAATAACAAATAGAAAGGTGTTGGAAAAACATGGCCACAAAACGACAACTAAGAAGAGGATCTGATGGTGAAGGGTTGAAAGCCTTATTTGAAGACTTTACAATAAAAACCACAGAAACAATAACACAGACTGTGAAAAAATTATTAGAAGAAAGATTTGGAGATTTGGAAAAAAGGATAGATCAAAAAATGGATATTATAGAAAAATTTTTTAATATTGAAATACAACAAATTAAAAAACAAATGGACAAATGTGAAGAAAAAAGAGAAGAAGAGGAAGAACGTCTAGCACTACTGGAATTGAAAGAAAAAGAACGTTACATAAGAATAAGAGGGGTGGAAGAAGACAAAGAAGAAAATATTAAAGGACTGCTTATTCAAATGATTACTGACTTGATAGAATTGGAGGAGGAGAAAATAGATGATGAAATTGAAAAAATATATAGAGTTAACTCCAAATATGCAAAGATTAACAAAAAACCTAGAGACATATTGATAGAATTAACTAAAAAAATATATAGAGATATGGTTATTCAATCAGCATTTAACAAAAAAATTGAAATTGAAGGTAATGCTATCACTATCTTTAAAGAAATACCTGGAGGAATATTAAGAAAAAGAAAAGAATATAAATTTCTGACAGAAACATTAAAGAAATACGAAATAAATTTTAGATGGGAGAATTTTGAAGGAGTTAACTTAATGTATAAGGGTCAAAGACATAGACTAAATTCTATATACAAAGCAAAGGAATTTCATAAGAGATTAGAGAAAGAATTGGGAAATAAGTAAGATGAGTAAACTTAAAAGTTTAACATGGAATATCAATGGATTTAACTCACCAGTGAAAAGAAATAGAACATTTCAAATTTTAAAAAAACTAGAACTAGATATCATTTGTCTTCAAGAAACCCACATAAATAAAAAAGATACGAAATATTTGGACAATAAAAAACTAGGGGTAGCATTCTATACAGCTAATGAAAAGGAAAAAAATGGTATAGTAATTTATGTAAAACCTTCACTTAAACCTAAAATAATATTAAAAGATGAAGAGGGAAGATTCTTAATAGTGGAAATTGAAAGCCAAAATATGAAAATTTGGATAGTGGGGGTCTATGCCCCGAACAACAATCAAAAATTTTTTTATAAAAAATTATCAGATGTCCTCTCTGAATATGCGAATAAAAATTGGGTGTTAATGGGGGATTTGAACGGGGTTGTGGAACCTAAAATAGATAGAAAATCAGATAACCAGATTAGTAAAAATCAAGGAAAACTACCAAAAGAATTTTTTAATATGGCTAAAAATTTAATGTTAATAGATGCTTGGAGGCACAATAAAGGAAATAAGAGAGATTATACATTTTATTCGAATAGATTTAATTCATTTTCTAGAATAGACATGATCTGGATATCTAAAAGCTTAGAAAATAAAATAAAAGTCATGTCAATTCTACCAAAAACACTCTCAGATCACAGCCCAGTTCAAATGACCCTAAACATCAATACTAAAATATTTAGATGGAGAATGAATGAAAATATCCTTAAAAACAAAAAAAATATAGAGGAATTAGGAAAAAAATTACAAGAATTTTTTACTTGGAACATTGACAAGGGAGTTAAAATAGAAACAGTCTGGGATACAAGTAAAGCATATATGAGAGGACAACTGATATCACTTAACAATTATCAAAAAAAGAACAAGAAAAAAAAACAGAAACAATAATGGAACAGATAAAAGAGAAAGAATTAGAATTGCAAAAGAACAATAGAAAGAAAAAAGAAAAAGAGGAATTAAGAAACCAAATAAAATTATTGCAACTTCAAATTAAAATAGAACTAACAGAAGAATTGAATAGAAAACTAAAATTTATCAAACAAAGAAATTTCGAACAGGCAAATAAACCAGGAAAATGGCTGGCATACAAATTAAGGAAAGAAAAAGAAAAAAAAATCATTTCAAAAATTAGAGATAAGAATAAAGATTTGATATATAATGAAGATATCAAAAAGGCTTTCTTTGATTACTATACCAGTCTATATCAAAAACAGCAAATATCAAAAAATAAAATAGATGAATATATTGAAAAATGTAAACTAGAAAAATTAACAGAAGAAGATAAAGATTTTACAAATAATAACATTACAACACAAGAAATCAAAGATGCAATCAAAAGATTAAAAACAGGGAAAACACCAGGAAAAGATGGTTTTATAGCCGAATATTACAAAAAATTTCAAGAACATCTAATTAATCCATTAAAAATTCTATTCAATTCAATACTACAAGGGGCAGATATACCAATATCATGGAAAGAAGCAAATATTGTACTAATACCAAAAGAAAACCAAGACTTAACAGAATGTAAAAATTATAGGCCAATTTCCTTACTAAACAATGATTACAAAATATTTGCCATCATTCTTGCTGAAAGGATTATGGATTAAAGATTGGATAAAACTAGAAAATGAAAAATTACTGAATTTAGAAGGACATGACAATAGATATGGTTGGCACGGTTACATGTGGTATAATAAAAGCAAAATACATAAGGCATTTAATAACCACATAATAAGAAAATCCTTGCTAAATATTTGGAACAAATACAAAAAAACACTATTACCAAATCTTCCACTATGGGTGTCAACCCAAGAGGCATGTACCAGATTAGGGAGTCAAAATAAAAAAGAATATATAAGATATAAAAATTTGTTAAAATTTGAAGGAAATACTCAGAAACTTAAAACAAGGGAAGAACTAGAAAATGAAAATATAATATGTCATTGGTTTACGTATTTCCAATTAAAAGAGCAATATAAAATAGACGAAAAAAATTATCAATTTACAAAAATAGAAAATAATTGGGATAATATATTAAAAAAAGAGGAAGAACATTTAATCTCTAAAATATATAAAACATTACTGGAAATGAAAACCAAGGACATAAAAATTAAAAAATACATGAAAAAATGGGAGGAAAATTTAGGAATTGAAATTACATATGAAGATTGGCAAGAAATCTGGGTCAAAAATATAAAATTTACTTTAAGTAATGATTTAAGAGAAAACATGTATAAAATGATTTTTAGATGGTACATGTCTCCTGAGGTGTTATTTAAATCAAAAATGAGTAACTCTATTTTATGTTGGAAATTCAAAAACAAAAGGGGTTCTTTCTACCATGTATGGTGGCTATGTGTAAAAGCAAAAAAATATTGGGTTAAAATACATAAATATGTATGTAAAATATTCGACAAAGAAATAAGAATGAGACCAGAATTATATTTATTGGGTAAAATTGAAGACAATATAAATAAAAAACAAAAGATTTTATTTCAGTATCTAAGTACAGCTGCAAGGATAAAATACGCCCAATACTGGAAACAAGAAAATATTCCAACAAAAGAAGAATGGATTATAAAAGTAATGGATTTAATGCAATCAGACAAATTAACAAATTTAATAAAAGGAAAAGAAATGGGGAAGTATAATGAAACATTGGACCCCTTCATAAAATATATTCAAAAAGAATATAACATTAAATAGAGAACAAATAATAATAATAATAATAATAATAATAATAATAATAATACAAATAAAGAAGGGGCGAAAGGAAAAAAAAGAGGTATAAGAAGAGAAAAATGTAAATCAAGTATTTACAAGAATTTTTTTGTTTGTTTGTTGTTATGTGTTATATATGTTCATTGTTATGTGTTATATGTTTGGTTTATGTTTTATGTTAAATGTAATAATAAAAAATTATATCTGCAAAAAAAAATAAAATAAAGAAAACATATGCTACTCCACAGGAAAACTAAAAAAAAAAAAAAAAAGAAGAAGAACCTTTTAAACAATGGCAACGGGATATTTCCAAATTTATTTGGCAAGGGAAAAAACCAAGAATAAAAGACAAAGTCTTGCAAGTCTCAAAAGAAAGAGGTGGACTAGGTTTAACGGATTTGAAGCTATATTATGCTGCCTGTTCCTTGGTATGGATTAAAGAATGGATAACTTTGAAAGGTGAAAAATTGTTGAATTTGGAGGGTCATGAATTAAGATATGGATGGCATGGATATATGTGGACTTTAAAAATCATTATATTAGAAGATCTTTGTTAAGAATTTGGAATAAATACAAAACAAACTTTGTGTTATAAAAGACTTTTATGGATTTCCACACAAGAAGCATTTCACAGAACAGAAGTAAGAAATAAAGATAAATGGCTGACTTACAAAGACTTTCTAAAGAAAGAACAAGGACAATATATAATTAAAACAAAAGAAGAACTTGCCCTCGAAGGATATACATTCCAATGGCTTTCATATATGCAACTTGTAGAAAAATTTAAATTAGACAAAAAATTTTTTGAATTTGAACAAACTAAATCGGAATTCGAGAAACAATTATGTGAGACAGATGATCATTTAATTGCAAAAATGTATAAATTATTGTTAAAAGGAGAAATGGTAGAGGAACAAGTCAAAGATTTCATGATAAAATGGGCAAAAAATATTGGACATAATATACAAATGCAGCAATGGGAAGATATGTGGAACAAAAGGTTAAAATTTACTTTGTGTTATAACTTGAAGGAAAACTTTTATAAGATGATGTATAGATGGTATATGACTCCACAAAAACTTGCAAAAATGTATGGGAATGTTTCCAACTTGTGTTGGAAATGTAAAAAAAAAAGAGGGGTCTTTTTATCATATGTGGTGGACTTGTGAAATTGCAAAGAAGTTTTGGACTCAGATACATTCACTAATGCAAAATATTTTACAAATTCGAGTCCCATTTAAACCAGAATTATTTTTATTTGGAATATGGGAAGAACAAATGGGAAAACAATTTGTAAGAATCATGCAATACATGGTTACTGCAGCACGACTTGTATATGCGCAAAATTGGAAAAACCAGATTTACCTACGATACAAGATTGGATATTAAAATTGATGGATATGGCAGAAAATGACAAATTGACATGCTTATTAAAAGAAAACTCAAACTGTTACTACCTTAAAGAATGGAAGCCATTAATGGATTATTTGCAACATGTAGGTGGAGCAAAGCTTATTTGGGGTTTTGAAGACTAAAATATATATGGATTGATATATTAGACAGGAAATGTTTTTTGTATGTTATGTATAGAACTAGCATGTAAGAAAACTTTTTTTTTTTTTAATTACTAAGACCAGGGATAAATCGGAAGTTGACTATATCTATGTCTTATCTTTTTTCGTTATTTCTTTACTTTTCTATACACTTTTACTTCTTTCTTTGATTCGTATTTCTATTTCTTTTTCATTTTCACCCTTTTAACTATGTATATTTAAAACTCTAATAAAATTTGGGAAAAAAAGAAAAAAGAAAAACAGCCCCCCACAAACAAAGTATTCCTGCCCTACATCAAAGGAGTCACTGACCGCATGGGAAAACTGACGGAAAAACACAACTTTCAAACAGTCTTCAGACCCACCAGGAAAATACAACAAATGCTAAAATCAGCAAAAGACAAAAGGGACCCCCGCACCGCTGCAGGAGTATACCGCATACCATGCAGCTGTGGACAAGTATACATCGGAACCACAAAATGAAGCATTCACACCAGGATAAAAGAACACGAAAGACACTGCAGACTACAGCAACCAGAAAAGTCTTCAGTAGCTGAACATGCTCTCAAGCAAACGGGACACAAAATCCTATTTGAAAACACAGAAATACTGGACAACACCCAAAGCCACTACACCAGATTATACAGAGAAGCCATTGAAATTCACAAACACCAGCACAGTTACAATAAAAAAGAAGAAAGTCTAAAAATTAGCAAAACCTGGCTACCAGTCCTGAAAATCACAGCCTGCAAAAGGTCAACGAACTCAGTCCAACCACCAGGACATGGGAATACTTCTCACAATGAACATGCTAATCATGCTCATCAGCCACTCGTTAACATTTCAACACAACAAAAAACCCCACCTGATCTCCTATAACTTAGCTCTATAAATAGAAAACAAACAAAACATTGCCACTCTACCTGGGCACAGAGATTTCGCTTCTGTCTATGCTCCTGCCCTCTGAAGATGCTGTCCACAGATGCTGGCGAAACGTTAGGAACCACAACTTCCAGAACATGGCCACACAGCCCGGAAGACCCACAACAGCAATTGAACTCCGGCCGTGAAAACCTTCGACAATACATTATCACATTATTTCTAAAAATCCCTCCATTAACACATATACAAATCTCTAATACGATTGCTCCTTCCCCTTCCATTATTTATATATATATATATATATATATATATATATATATACACACACACACACACACACACACACACAAACACACACACATACATACATACATAGATACACACACATACATACATACATAGATACATACATATATTTAAATTTCTACTTCAAACTTCCCTCCCTCTTAAAAAGTAATCCATGTAATTTTTCTTTCTTTCTACTACTATTCAATATACTTCTGTCTACACAATAGGCATGAAATTATAGAAAGAAAATAAATTGTCTGCCTTTATAATAAACAATCGTAACCCTATTGGATCTGAAAAAAAGTATAAAACATTATTATATCTTATCAATATCCTTTAAGTTTTACAAAACTATAACCATCTTAATCCTAATCCAAACCATAAGAAAAGAAAAAAAAATCATATTAATCTCATTATCAATCCAATTACATATTGTTAATTTTTACAAATTGTCTACCTTTATAATTAAAAATCTTTACCCTAATTGTGCTTAAAAACAATATAAAATATTACCAGAGCTTGCCAATACCTTTTAAATCTTAGAAATTAAAAAATCCTGTAAATCATGTTGACCTCATTATCAGTCAAATTAAATATTCTTAATTTTTTACCCCTCCTCAAAATATACCAGGGCATTTAAATATTTCACCATTACACCAACAGCATTTTTTTACAAAGATCCGACAGCCCGGCAGCCCCAAAGATACAAACTTTTCAGTGAAAGAGAAAAAAAGCTCCCACATAACATACTCTTCTTTCCCATAACATTGATTGAAATAATCATAACATTTGTCGAGCTTGGCAGTTCCTTGTGCAGTCTTAAGTTTAAACAATCTTTTTAAACCCATAAACACCAATCCAGAGTTTTCAGCTGGGAATATTTCAATGTCCCTCAAAACAATAAAATCACCATCTTTTCCAACCTCTTCTTCTTGTTTCATCATAGTATTTTCATATAGTTGTTTCATTTTAGCTAGAATCTCATCTTGAATGTCCCAAACAGCCTGTATAATAATTGGACAACCCTTTGAAAAAATATCTTCTTGTTTACAGCGTAATTCTCTGAGAGTTTCTTTAAAATCTTCCATTGTTCAAACAGTAAATTATAGCACACCCTAAAGAGTTAACTCACAAAAATAGAGGTTAATGAATTAATCCAAAATTAACCAAAGAAAATATACTAGCAGACAGCTTAGAAAAAAGTAAACAGAAAGCTTAAAGTTTAAAATGAGAAATGTGTAGAAAGAACACTCCAACCTTGAAATTCAGCAACAAAGATAAGAACGGAAAGGCAATGTTACAGCTCCCAATATAACCCAGATGGGGAAAAAAGCCAAAACTTTTTTTTTTATAGTTAAAAATCTCCAAAAATAACTATAATCACCAAGAGATTCCACTTTTTCTTACTATAAAAAGCTTCTCTTAAGCACCCAACTTGTTTTTTTAAGTTTTGTATCTTAAGAAATGGGAAGGCATGACTTATTTCCCCTTTAAGGAGTTGCATACGTGGCTTAGAAAAAGATAAAATCCCAGCCTCCCAGTGTAGTCTTACCGCTCGGTCGCCGATGCTGTCTACGATCTCCGGGCTACAACTCACCGTCTGGAGGACAAATGGGTCAATTCTCAGCGTTTTCCTTAATCTGGAAAAACACTTGGGGCTACAGAAAAACCTGCCTGCGCCCAGAAAAAACTACCACGCTGCCAGCTCTGCCCATGGAGCTCACAGGCAAAGTTGTTCAGTCGGACATTTCCCACAGGAAGTCCAGTCCCCAAAATAGTTCTTAAAAAGCATGCTTGATTTTGTTCAAGTAAGGAGGCATTTGACAGGCCCCACAATTCAGCACCATATGTTAGCACTGGTACAATTTTTGCCTTGTGGACCTTTAAAATAGGGAGCAGAGTACTTGGGTGGTTGTAACTAAGTAGTTTTATTAATGTTTTAGAGCTTGCTATGGCCTTTATAGAACTTTCTTTGAAGTGATTAAATCAAATTAAATTAAATTAGGGGAGGTGTCCCAGCATATTGCCAAGATTTCTTGGTGGGATTTAATGGTTTTATTGGCATATACTCAAAAATCCAGCTCACAAGATATTCCTGCTGTTGACAGTGTTTATACAAAATGTCATTTGTCACTGTAAAGGCAAGTCTTAACCATCTTCTTGTCTTTGGATCACTAGTCAGATAGCCAGGAGCTGTCAAACCAGCTTCCTGAGATCTGAGTGAAACAATAAATGCTTGTGCACAGGAGAAATTGCCTAAAAGAGCTTATTAGTTCCAATTGCCACCTAAAGGTTTTGATTCCAAGGGTCCAGAGTTGATGTTCTGGTGTCTGTTGCAGGGAGAGCCCTATCTTCACAGATCCATTCAGGTGAGGGGCAGATTGTCAAGGACAAAATCTATCTATGTGGTTGCTAAGAGTCTACAGTGACTTGATGGCACATAATCAATTACTCAGTCAATCAATCTAGGCTTCTAACTTCTTTCTTCCAGCTTTATAGCATTTCACCAGGGAATATCAGAAGGACCTAAAATTATAAAGAAAATAACAGTAAATTTAACTCAATTCATTTTACCTGCTAGTAAGCAAATGTTTCACATTTCACCATAAACATTTAAATTGAAGTACATCAATTTATTTTTAATATTTACTATGTATTTAATATGTAATTTAATATTTAATATGTAACTAAATCAAAAGAAGAACTTGCTCAAGAAGGATATACTTTTCAATGGCTTTCTTAAATACAACTTATAGAGAAATTTAAATTAGATTTAAAAAATCTTGAATTTGAAGAAACTAAATCGGAATTCGAGATACAACTATGTGAAACAGACGACCACTTAATTGCTAAAATGTACAAATTATTGTTAAAAGAAGAAATGGTGGAGGAACAAGTTAAGGATTGTATGATTCAATGGGCAAAAAATATTGGCCACAATATACAAATGCAACAATGGGAAGATATGTGGAATAAAGGATTAAAATTTACTTTGTGCTACAACTTGAAGGAAAACTTTTATAAGATGATGTACCGATGGTATATGACCCCACAAAAACTTGCTAAAATGTATGGGACTGTTTCCAACATATGTTGGAAATGTAAAAAACAAGAGGGGTCTTTTTACCGTATGTGGTGGACATGTAAAGTGGCAAAGAAATTTTGGACTGAAATACACTCACTGATGCAAAATATATTGTTGTTGTTGTTTATTCGTTCAGTCGTTTCCGACTCTTCGTGACTTTATGGACCAGTCCACGCCAGAGCTTTCTGTCAGCCGTCACCATCCCCAGCTCCCCAATGGTTGAGTCCGTCACCTCCAGAATACCATCCATCCATCTTGCCCTTGGTCGGCCCCTCTTCCTTTTGCCTTCCACTTTTCCTAGCATCAGCTTCTTCTCCAGGGTATCCTGTCTTCTCATTATGTGGCCAAAGTACTTCAGTTTTGCCTTTAATATCATTCCCTCAAGTGAGCAGTCTGGCTTGATTTCCTGGAGTATGGACTGGTTTGATCTTCTTGCACTCCAAGGCACTCTCAGAATTTTCCTCCAACACCATAGTTCAAAAGCATCTATCTTCCTTCGCTCAGCCTTCCTTATGGTCCAGCTCTCGCAGCCATAGGTTACTACGGGGAATACCATTGCTTTGACTCTGCGGATCTTTGTTGTCAGTGTCATGTCTCTGCTCTTAACTATTTTATCGAGATTTGTCATTGTCAGCGTCTGATCTGTGGGTCTTCCCTATTCTCTTTAGTCTGATTCTAAATTGTGGAATAAGAAGTTCGTGATCTGAACTACAGTCAGCTCCAGGTCTTTTTTTTACCGACTGTATAGATGTCCGCCACCTTTGGCTGCAAAGGATGTAGTCAATCTGATTTCGGTGTCGACCATCTGGTGAAGTCCATGTATAAAGTCGTCTTTTAGATTGTTGGAAGAGAGTGTTTGTTATGCACAGTGAGTTGTCTTGGCAAAATTCTATCAGCCTATGTCCTGCTTCATTTTGTTCTCCCAGACCATGCTTGCCTGTAATTCCAGGTGTCGTCTGACTACCCACCTTAGCATTCCAGTCTCCTGTAATGAAAATAACATCTCTTTTTGGTGTATTATCTAGTAGGTGCTGCAGATCCTCATAGAACTGATCTACTTCTGCTTCTTCAGCATCTGTGGTTGGGGCGTATATTTGGATCACTGTGATGTTAAATGGCTTACCCTGAATTCGAATTGAGATCATTCTATCGTTTTTTGGATTGTATCCAAGCACTGCTTTAGCCACTTTATTATTAATTATGAAGGCTACTCCATTTCTTCTGTGGTCCTCTTGTCCACAGTAGTAGATCTGGTGGTCATCTGATGTGAAGTGGCCCATCCCAGTCCATTTCAGTTCACTGACACCTAAAATGTCTATATTTAATCTTGACATTTCACCAATAACCACATCCAATTTGCCCTGGCTCATAGATCTTACATTCCAGGTTCCTATGGTGTGTTGATCTTTAGAACATCGGATTCGTCGTTCACCACCAGCACCGTCGGCCGCTAGCCGTCCTTTCGGCTTTGAGCTAGCTGCGTCATCACATCTGGGGCTAGTTGAACGTATCCTCTGTTCCTCCCCAGTAGCATTTTGACCATCTTCCGACCTGGGAGTCCCATCTTCCGATGGTATACCGACATATCTTTGGTTGTACTGATCCATTTAGTTTTCATGGCAAGAATACTGGGGTGGGTTGCCATTACCTTCCCCAGGGATCGTATTTAGTCTGACCTCTCTGCCACGACCTTCCCGTCTTGGGTGTCCCTTCACGGTTTAGCTCATGGTTTCATTGAGGTGCTCAAGCTCCAGCACCACGACAAGGTAACGATCTCCTTTGCTGGAGGCAAAATATATTACAAATACGAATTCCATTTAAACCAGAATTATTTCTACCTGGAATATTGGATGTACAAATAGAAAAAAAATTTCATCAGAATTATACAGTATATGATTACAGCAGCAAGACTTCTCTATGCACAAAATTGGAAAAATCAAATCTTACTGATGATACAAAAATGGATGTTAAAATTAATGGATATGGCAGAAAATGATAAATTGACATGTTTAATAAAAGAAAACTCAAATCACTATTATCTTAAAGAGTGGAAACCATTGATAGACTATTTGCAAAAAGCAGGCGGAGCAAAGCTTGCATGGGGTTTTGACAATTAGATTACAGTATATAGAAGCAAAATATATTAGACAAGAAATGTATATGAATACTATATCTAAAGCTAGCATGTAAAAAAAAATCTTTTTTTATTCCTATGACCATAGATAGATCGGAAGTCGACTAATTTCTATGTCTTTTTCTTTTTCTTTCTTTTACTCTTCTACACTTTTTTCTTTCTTTTTTTGATTTGTATTTCCATTTCTGTTCTATTTCTAACTTTTAACTTTGTATATTTCAAAACTTTAATAAAACTTGGAAAAAAATATTTTTAATATTTTATACTTAATAGCAGTTTTCCATTACAGCAGGTATATTAAGAGTGCTAATTAATCATAAACCTGAGATTCCAATATCAAGCACAGAATGAGCAACAAGGAAAGGGATCCACAAAAAGGGTTGCAAAATACAAAGCTCAAACTGATTGGCAAAAAGTCAGCCATCAATATATTTTGGTCCCAAATAATACTTCAGCATATTCAAGAGAATGTTTTTTAAGATGCCAAACTCAAACAAGAAATTCTCCGATCCACTCATGAAATTGATTAGTTCAAGTTTAGCAGATCTGCTACTTATACATCTGCCTCTTCAGCCAAACTATAAACTATGTTAAATATGTGTCATCTGCCCCTCCCCCCAAAACCAGTTCAATTTTAATAAATGCACCATTAACACCTCCTTTACCTCAGATTTCAGAATGACATTTTCCTCTCCCCAAAACCCATGTATTTTGCAACGGGATGGTTTTTGTCTTTTCCAACCATTTTTTAGATTGAAGATTTCAACAAGGGCATGTTAGATTACAAAACGAAGGAACACATTTGCCTTTTAATGATTATGACAATGATGAGGATGATGAGGGTGATAATGATTAGATGAGAAATTAGATCTGAGAAATCTAATGGAAGGAAATGAGGAAGGGTCCATCCCAAAGTAGCCTGTGCCTATGCAGGTAGTCCTCATTTTGCGACCACAATTGGGCAGCAACTGGGTGATTAAGCAAAGGGGCAGCTAAGTGAAACTGCAACTGTGCTTATGATCTTACTTAAGCTGTCCTTTTCTTTACAGACTTGTGAAAGTCATAAATGTGAGGATTGGTCATAAAGTTACATTTTCATCATCGTCATAACTGCAAACAGTCATTGAATGAGACAGTCACTTCATGAGGACTACCTGTACATATTATATCTGTAGTGATCCATGTAATTTAGATATTTCAGTACTATTTCTCTGGCTTTTTACCTAATTTCTATGTGCCTACATCCCTTCTATTTGTTTCCAGGAAGACAAGAAACCATTATTTGGATTGGTGCATGGAGATAGAAATAATGAGTGCTGAAAAAAAAAATATTTGCCAAAAAGCATCAGTGTTAATAAAGCTTCAAGGGAAAAATAGCAAAACCAATTTTCAGCAATTCTAGGGAGGATTCACTAGTTTAGATAATTACCAAAGGGCTATACTTATTTCTGCTGCTTTCCAATCCCTGTGCCGTCTGATATCAAACTTGTTTACAACAATGAGAGTGTATATGTGTGTGGTTATACTTGTTTGCATCTCTCTGTGTGTATGTATTGTGTTATATACAGTCAGGTCTAAAAATTAGTGACAGATAGGTTTCAGCCAGATTGATTCAAGGACACAGTCTTTGTAGCTAATTCATCAGATTTCGACTTTCATTCAAATCTAGCCATTGTTACCATAGAAGTTCTAATGTCTGGGATATAGATGTATTTGTGTCTTAGTTTCTGCTTAGGATGTCGATAGTAGCAGTGTTACTTTTTCTACTACTGCCTCACATGGCATGCCAGAAAAATGTTAAATGTCAAATTGTGGATCACCATCACATTTTTCACAAGTACCTTCAGCCAGGAGACCTTCTCTTTGGTGGCCTTGTTGGTCACACCTTCTTTGTCTCCCGTCCAAAAATCTTCGATGGACCACCACCTCCAACATACTTTGAAAGCTACCTGTAAGGAGTTGGGTTTGCCTTCAGTACACTTCTGAGCAGATTATATGTAGCAGACCAATTTTTTGAGTTTGATTTATTGAAGCAAGGAATGCAGTAGATTCTATTGCTAGAAATCAAGTAGAGAAGCAAATCTATTTTGCTTACTCTACTTCTCTAAGGAAATATTAATTATATAGCCATTGTTTAGGATATTTTTAATCAAAATAAATTGTTATAGACTTAACTCGGTCAACATAACGTTAGGTAAATAAGTACATAAAAGAGCAATAAGGGAACATTTAACTTTTAAGTAGGGAGTGCATTTTCATTCATTTAGACTATGATTCTCTTGATTCAGCTCTTCCTTAAAAATGAGAATTTTACTCTTCTTCATGACAAATCACCATATATCTTTCAAAAAATATACATAATTATTCAATTCATCATGCCACACAGACTTCTGTTTATATATTTACAATTACTTTTGAATTTTTCACTCTATAGGAACTAGTAATATATAACAATCTTAAATCCATGAGAAAATTTCTGTGTTTGTGTTTGTGTGAATGTATGTATGTAAAGTTTAGCTTTAATCAAGCTCAACTCCCGGAGATTTCACATATATTTAATGTAATTTTCTTGGCAACTGTATAGAATTGGTCCACCCCTCCCTTCCTCTAATCTGTAGCCTTTGGATTCCATGATAGTAGTCTTTTGGGTGACTGGCCAAGATCAGCTAGTGGTCTCGGTAGAGATATATCAAAAAATGCATTTATGAATTCTAAAACCAAACTAGGGGTAAAAGGAAGGAAACTTGTAAAATAGAAAATTATAAACCATCACCTTAATGTGAAAGTTTTCCCTTATTATTAAAATACCCTGTTCCAAATATTTACCATAACGAATCACATCCTTTAGCTTCCTTTGGCTCCTCATGCTGAAACAGTTTTGTTCCCTGAATTTGAATCAACCATACTTATGAAACTACGGTGTATATCATTTCATTAATTTCATTTGACACATAATGGAAATCCCACTGTAGGGTTATGACTCAGAACTACCAGCGTATCCTGGCCTTGGTCTTTGCAATAAAGGAAATCAATGAAGATCCCCAGATCTTACCCAATGTCACTCTCGGATTCCATATCTATGACAGTCATATGAATCCCAGGTGGGCCTTTCGTTCTGCACTGCAACTTATTTCTCCAAAGAAGCAATTTCTCCCCAATTACCATTGTGATACTAAAGACAATCTTCTTGCAGTCATTGAAGGACTTGGTATTGAATCTTCCCATCAGATCCCAAGTATTTTTGGCATCTACAAGATTCCTCAGGTAAGATGCATGTGAGATTATAAAGATTCTGTTTTTTCCTCCTGAAATGTTTTGTGTTGTGTAGGTATGGTATTTTTTATAATCATACAGAGATTATTGGTGTGGAAAATCAGCAAATCTGGGAAGTGTCAGACATGAACATTCTATCATTAAAATGTCTTTCACTGCTGCTAGCTTGGCTGACAGTTTAAAAGTCACCTCACCTCATCAAATATAAAATGATAAATATAAATATAAAAATGTTCAGTGTACACCAGCAAGAGTCACAGTGTTTGAGATGGGTGGTCAGATATATATGATCAATAAATAAAATAAATAAATCCCTCATCCACTGTTATCAAAGACTTCAATCTATTACTACTACTCATACTATTACTACTACTACTAAGCAGATGTACATATTAATCTTTATTTGTTGTTTCTGCAATGACCAATCTGTTCAGCTTTCCTATGGCTCTTCTCCAGTGATGATGGATCACACCCAAGCCCCTTACTTCTACCAAATGATCCCAAATGAAGCCCATCAGTACAGGGAGATTCTTGAATTACTCCTATATTTCAAGTGGACATGGATTGGATTTTTCACTGCACATGGAATTAATTCAGAATGGATATTTAAAGTTATGATTCCAGAATTTGCCACTCGCGGCATTTGTTTTGCTTTTGTAGACACAGTCCACCAGCTAGGCATGGAAATCGAACATGGGGGTTTAAGGAAATGGTCATTTAAACTATGGAATAGAATCATGACCAGCACAGCGAATATATTTATTCTCTTTGGTGATCTTCGCACTGTAGTGGTTTTGGACTGGTTGCTTTATATAGAACAAGCCAGTGAGAAAACAAAAAAGATTTATGGTAAAGTGTGGATTTTAAGCACTCAGCTGGAGCTTAAGAACTATGGCAACAATCAGGGTCGGAAAACTATTGAAGTAATCTACCGTGGTGCTTTATCCTTGGCTGTCCATTCCAGTGGGCTGCCAGGATTTCAGCAATTCATTCAGGACAGAAAGCCTTCCAATGCAAAAGAAGATTTTTTAATAAGGGATTTTTGGTCTTATGCTTTTAGCTGCACCTTCCCCAACTGGGTTCTGAACCATACCAATAGTGATCTCTGCACTGGACTGGAGAGGGTGGAGAACCTTCCTGAAAACCGTTTAGAAAAAGTCATTACTGGGCACAGCTACAGCATCTATAATTCTGTCTTTGCTGTGGCTCATGCTTTGCATGCCCTGTATTCATCCAGACTCAAGCACAGAAGAATGGCAGACAGGGAGAGACGGACATTTCTGAATCAGCAGCCATGGGAGGTAATGTCAATCTGCAAGGTCCAATAGTGCTTTATTCTCAATGGTGGGTCCATTACAACTGTAAAAATTCTTCTGTAGCATATTTGTCATCTTTTAAAGAAAATTTTGGTTAGAAAGTGTTAGTAGGAATGCAGGATCAGCATAATCCTGTCTATTTTACTGTCTGTGTAGTCCAGTTTAATTAAAAATTTAGACTTTTGTAAAAGGGAAAGTATAGAAGAAAATTGCAACCATTTTTTTTTGTTTTATTAAGATGTCAAGTTTTTGTAAACATAACATTGTATCTTTTAACAAAATTTCTTTGAGAAATATATATAAAGAAAGAAATGTGGATTCTGTTACATAAAAGGTTATAGTTATAATGTAGCTATTATCTACTTAATTAATTTGACAATTAAATTCACACCAATAATTATTCACTGGTGTCAATAATGCTGTTCAATAATACATTCACATCTAGTTTCACCTTATGTATTAATATTTCAATGAGAATAAATCTTGAATGAAGTCTACCCTTCATGAAATTTCTCCAATACAAAATTCTCAAGCACCAACTCTGTAATGCTTATCCTTGAGAACCATTTAATTGAATTCTGAACAATATGAATGATGTGCAGCCAGAAGCCCCTGGACTAGACTGAACAACTCTCATTGCTGGCCATGATATCTAAGTCTAATGCTCATCACTGCCCATTGAGACAAACTGATTTTAAAAAGGGTTGAATTACTTCAGAAGTGACAGAATTCCATCCTCTGTCAGATGTCTGAAGCTGGGTCATATATTTGAAGGTTTTGTTTTAAAGAAAATAAACCTTAAAGTGTATGTATGTATCTGTGTGTGTGTGTGTGTATATACACACACACACACACACACACACACACAAACATACATACATACACACATACATACATTTTATATATATACATATGCATACATATATACATACATACATGCTTTTGTGTTTGTGGATATATTTAACAAATATTCAGTTCCTTGTTGTTGGACCCTTTTCTTAAACATTTTTTTTCCGTTTCCATCTAGCTCCTCCACTTTCTGAAGCAAGTGTCTTTTAACAATACCGTAGGGGACAAGGTGTCCTTTGACCCAAATGGGGTTTTTCTAACAGAATTTGATGTCATAAACTGGGTTTTGTTTCCAAACCTGTCTTTTATTAGAGTACATGTTGGAACGATCAACTCTCAATCTCCAGGAGACCAAAAGGTTATTATGAATGAAAATCCCATTGCATGGCACTATCGGTTTAACCAGGTAAGACATAAATGCAAGCCTTTACGAAGTCACCATACTTTATTATTGTCAGAACTCTGCAGAGTCCTGCCATCGTGACAGACTCGTATGTGGTATACAGTATTATTGATAAGGATGTAAGATATTGACCTCAAAATTGACTTTGGATATGTTTTTTCTCCACTGAGGATGAATCTCCTTTTTTTTTTTTTTAAAAAAAAAATTATATTTATTTCATTTATTTGTTTTTCAATTTCTATTACCGCCCCATCTCCCCCAAAGAAGAATCTGGGCAGATTAAAAAATGTAAAATAAATGTAAAACCATACAAATCTACAATCATCAAAAATACTAAGAAGTTAAATATAAAATCCAGGAGGCGAGAAGATGGTATTTTAAAAGGACTCTATGGCACCAGCCATCCCTAGGAGGAGATGTTCCAGTTCCCATCCCAAGCGAGGCAGCAGAACCAGGTCTTTAAGTTCTTTCAGAAGGTCAGGAGCGATGGAGCCTGCCTCATTTTCAGGGGTAGAATGTTCCAAAGGGCGGGTGCCACTGCCGAGAAGGCGTGCCTTCAAGACCCCGCCAAGTGAAACTCCTTAACGACAGGATCCGCAGCATGCCCTCTCTGCATAGTCAAGTGGGACTGTTTGAAGTTATGGGGATGAGACGGTCCCTCAGGTAACCTGGTCCCATGCCATGTAGTGCTTTAAAGGTCATAACCAACACCTTCAATTGGACCTGGAAGCATACTGGCACCCAGTGCAGCTGGCGCAGCAGAGGTGTCACATGTGCCGATCTAGGGGCACCAATAACTGCGCACACAGCTGCATTCTGGACCAGTTGAAGCTTCCAGATACTTTTCAGGGGTAGCCCTATGTAGAGTGCATTGCAGTAGTCTATATGGGAGATGACCAGGGGATGAATGACTGTATGGAGGGACTCCCGATGCAGGAAAGGGAGTAACTGGTGCACAACACAAAGTTGCACAAAGGCCCTTCTGGCCATGACTGCCACCTGCTCTTTGAGAAGGAGTCGTTAGTCCTGAAGGACTCGCAGGTTCTGGACTGAGTCCGAATGGGATAGCGCAACCCCATTCAGAACCAAAGAAAATAACTTCCCGGATCCAGAAGAGCCATCAATCCACAGCCACTCCGTCTCACCAGGGTTCAGCCAAAGACTGTTGTTCCCCATCCAGACCCCCACAGCCTCCAGGTACTGAGAAAGGGTGGCCACCGCATCACTTACCTCACCTGGGATGGAGATATACAACTGAGTATCATCAGCATATTGATGATACCTCATCCCGTGTTGACGGATGATCTCACCCAGTGGTTTCATGTAGATATTAAATAGGAGAGGTGAGAGAACCTAACACTGTGGTACCCCACAGATTAGGGGGCGAGGATAGGATATCTCATCTCCTATTACCACCGATTGGGACAAGCCCTGGAGGAAGGAAGTGAACCGGCACAGAACTATGCCACCCACCCCTAACTCCCCGAACCGTCCCAAAAGGATACCATGGTCCATGGTATCGAAAGCCGCTGAGAGGTCGAGAAGAGCCAGGATGGACACACTCCCTCCATCCCGCTCTCGCCAGAGATCATCCATAAGCACGGCCAATGCAGTTTCCACCCTATATCCAGAATCCTCTGGAGTTGCAACACCACCACTTTCTCAACCACCTTCACCAAAAAGGGGAGGTGGGAGACAGGATGAAAGTTGTCCAATACAGTAGGATCCAGTGATGGTTTCTTGAGTAGGAGGTGCACCAGTGCCTCTCTAAAAGAAGCCGGAAACACCCCCTCTTCCAAGGATGTATTAACCATCGCCTGGACCCAACACATGTCACCTCCCTGGCTGCTTGCACCAGCCAGGAAGGGCAAGGGTCTAGATGGCATGTGGTAGCCTTTACAATCCAGAGGATCATGTCCACTTGCTTAGGTCCAACAGGATCAAACTGTTCCCAGATAACCGGGTAATGACATTCCCTTGGCATCTCCCCAGACTCTGCTTCACGCTTAGAGTCCAACTTAGAACAAATCTGAGCAATTTTATCCTGAAGATGCTCAGAAAATTCTTCCGCACGGCCCTGCAGGTGGGTCACATACTCCACCTTAGCTAGAAGAGATCGTGTTATCTTAAACAGGTCCGTCGGGCGGCATTCTGCGGTCGTAATAAGAGCAGAGAAATATTGACGTTTCGCCACTCTTACTGCCACAAGGTAGGTCGTAACAGTGACTCTAGCTTGTGTTTGGTCAGATTCAGTCTTTGTTTATAAGTCATGTTGTGATTTTAATCCAATTTTGGATTAAATTTTAATCAGTTTGTGATTTCACCCAAAAACACACTTTCATATCTATTTCTTCAAATATACAGGTTTTATGCTTTTCTAGTAACATGCATATTTTGCATTGTTTTAGAGCCAGTTTAGTGTAGTAGTTAAGGAGTTGTTAGGAAAAAGGGGATCCTGAGTTTTAGTCCCCCCTTCAGCATGAAACCTGGCTGGGTGACTTTGGGCCCTTTGGTCACACAATCTCAGCCCAACCTACCTCACAGAGTTTTTCTTGTGTAGAAAGTAGGAGGCAGGAACAATATGTTAGCCCCCTTGAGTTGGACATAATAAAGGCAGGATATAAATCTAATCATAAATAAATAAAAATAAGTTGACATCCTTGTCTAGTACCATCGTTGAATAAAAGAGGAGATGAAAAAAGATCTTTCACCTTCACTTTCCATTTGGGGGCCTCATAGAGAATCTAGATCAACTTTAGAAATTCTTCAGGAAATCCACATTTGGCTATGGAAATATACATATATTATTTATATTTATTTACTATCACAACTTTTCCCAACAATTGATAGAATTACAGCTTTGTCTTTTCTGTTTTTATTGAATTTAATCAAATCTGCTACTAGCCAAACATATTCTGACACATGTCTACTTTTAATAAAACCCGTTTAATCATTCTTCCTAACTGGAGAAATTAGTCAATGAAATCCGTTAGCTAAAGCAGCAGTTTAAACTTTAATGTCTACAGTAGTCTATGAAATAGGTCTATAATTAGGATCTCAATCATAGTTAAAGGAAAGAGTAGTTTTTTTTATTGTAAGTAATCTGGATGTGGAAGATCACTTTCAGCTTTCAGAATGTATCTATATCTTCATCAGATTAGTTCTCAACTTTGGTATATAAGTCAGCATGCATTTTTTTATTATTGAATATTTATATATTCCGGAGAAGTATATATCATTTCATTCCCATATGTAATTACTGTATTTTTTATCTTTTTTGATCAGACATACTGTATAGCTTTATTAAGTCTCTCATTCAACAATTAAGTTCTTTTTCTATTAAGCCCAAAATATTGCAATGTGCTAAAACAAATTTACTGCCATTCAACAGTAGACCTAATAAGAGGGGATATATGAAATGTATGAGGGAACTATGGATGGACAGAAGACCTGCATCCACACTGACTGAGAAACAGCTAGTTACCCAACACTTCAACATAGTGAAGAGGAAGCTGCTCTCACAACTTGAGATAGACCAACTACACATTATATCCCAGATTCAAGAAGACCCGGAAGAACAACTGGAGGTGCAGCCAACACCTGAAGTTGGAACATCACTCCCCCCCCCTCCATTACAGAGCACAGCAGCTGATATGAGGCAAAAGATCATGGATAAACTAGATACAGTCAACTTCTGAGACTGATTACCAAGTCTCAGTGGAGAAGTACCATCGGATAGTATCCTAGAAGATGCCAACAGAGCCTTCACGACAATCCCTACTACCACTATAACTCAAACCAATGAACTGGTATACACTATATCCACTGTAATCCTGGAGATACTTGGCTACATGATCAAGAAGAACAGCACTACATACTCCCCTTGGAAAATGAGGTTGGAGGCTAAGATCAAGGCAATATGGAGAGAAATTAGTCAGCTGGTAGAACTACAGAAGGGTGTGGAGATTAAGGATAAGACACGGCTACTGAAAAAATACAAGGGCCTGACTCCATCTGAAGCCCTAGAGACTGCTAAACAAAGGCTCACAGCACTGTCTACCAGGCTAAGGAGATACACTAGAGAAGCAGATGCCAAGAAGATAAATGTCTTGTTCACCAAAGAACCATCCAAGGTGAACTCCCACCTGCAGTGCAATAACACAGTAAGAGCAGAACCAGCAATAGCGGAAATGGAACTGTACTGGAAGAACATCTGAGAGAAAGAGAAGACACATAACACCAGTGCATAGTGGCTGCAGGACCTGAGAGCAGACTACAGAAATCTCTGAGAGCAGGAACCAGTCACCATCACAGTAGCAGATATACAACAGCATGTCAAGTACATGAAGAGCTGGACAGCACCTGGCTCTGATATGATCCACACCTACTGCTTAAAGAAACTAACAGCAGTGCATGAACACCTAGCAGCATAGATGAACCAGCTGCTAGCAGAAGGCTCCCACCCAGACTGGCGAACAAAAGGTAGGACACTACTGATCATGAAAGACCCCAACAAGAGAACAATACTGTGCTACTACCAGCCAATAACCTGCTTCCCCACAAGATGGAAAGTCCGATCAGGCATCATAGCCGCCAAGCTGCTGGACCATATGGGCCAGTACATGAGCACAGCTCAGAAGGGCATTGGGAACAACACCAGAGGCTCCAAACACCAGTTGGTCATTGATAGAGCAGTCGCTCAAGACTCAAGGTCTAGGCAGACCAATCTGAGCACAGCCTGGATTGACTAAAGGAAAGCCTACGACTCAATGCCACAAACATGGATCTGTGAATGCCTGGCACTATACAAAGTCAAGAAGACACCAAGGACCTTCCTCAAGAACTCAATGGGACTGTGGAAGACAACACTGGAAGTCAACTCAAGACAGCTCACAAAAGAAGCCACCAATTGTTGCATATACCAAGGTGATGCATTGTCCCCACTGATGATCTGCATGGGCTTGAACCCCCTCAGCCAGATTATCACAAGAACTGGATGTGGATACAAGTTCAAGAGTGAAACTACCATCAGCCACTTCCCCTACATGGATGACATCAGGCTGTATGCTAAGAGTGAACAAGACATTGACTCATTGATCCACCCAACACAGATCTACAGTGAGGACATTGGGATGTCATTCAGACTAGAGAAGTGTCGCCGGATGGTAGTAAAGAGAGGGAAGGTAAAGATTGGTGGGGTGGAACTACCAGCAGGCCACATATCAGACATACAGACCAGCTACAAGTACCTTGGTATCCCACAGTCACATGGGAACCACGATGAGGAGGCAGGGAGACAGCAACATCAAGTACCACCAAAGGATAAGACAGGTCCTGAAGAGCCAGCTCAATGGGAAGAACAAAAACCATTCCATTAACATGTATGTATGTATGTATGTATGTATGTATCTATCTATCTATCTATCTATCTATCTATCTATCTATCTATCTATCTATCTATCTATCATACTTATATCACCAACCATTCCATTAACATGTATGCCTTGCAGTCATCAGATACCCTGCCAGTATAGTGAGCTGGCCAAAGGAGGACATGGAGGCTGCTGATGTGAAGACCTGGAAGCTCCTCACAATGTACGGAGGCTTTCACCCCAAGTCCAACACCCAGAGACTGAACACCAGACGGAAAGAGGTCGGGCGGGCTCTGGTGAATGTCAAACCCACTGTCCTGGATGAGACCCAGAGCATCCAGGAGTACATCAGTAAGATGGCACCTAAAGATGAGCTGCTGAGAGAATGCTTGAGCCAGCAGCAGACATAGAAGGAAGATCAAGCAGAGGAAGTGCCATGGCAAGACAAGACCCTGCATGGGGTGTACCATCGACAGATAGCTGAGGTGGCTGACATTGGGAAATCCTACCAATTGCTGGAAAGAGCTGGACTAAAAGACAGTACTGAGGCACTGATTGTAGCAGCAAAAGAACAGGCACTAAGCACCCGATCCATAAAAGCAGGGGTCTACCACACTAGACAGGACTCAAGGTACAGACTGTGCAGAGAGGCCTCAGAGACAGTCCAACCCATAGTGGCAGGTTGTAAGATGAAGGCAGGAACAGCATACACTGAACGGCACAACCAAGTAGCTGGCATTGTGTACAGGAATAGAGTGTATGGGCGAGACCCTCCAAAGTCCAGATGGGAGATTCCACAGAAAGTGGTGGAGAATGACAGGGCTAAGATCCTGTGGGACTTCCAGATCCAGACAGACAGGGAGGTACTGGCCAATCAACCAGACATTGTGGTAATAGGCAAGGACCAGAAGTCAGGCAGTGGTGATAGATGTAGCGGTGCCAAGTGACAGCAACATCAGGAAGAAGAAGTATGAATGCACAGAGATAGAAAGATCCACAGATACCTATGGCTGAAGATTGGATTGTTTAATTAATGGATCTGGCCCAAATGGCTAAATTAACAGCATTAATTAGAGAACATTCGGTTTCTGGATTTATATCTATTTGGCAACCACTTCTAGAGTACTTGCTTGCGGTAGAAAAAAATGATGTTCTGATTTTGGGTTTTAATGATTAATTGGTTTATTTTAATAGAAATTATGTTACTATGTTTTAATCATTGGTAAGAGATTATTTTTGTAAATTTATCTATATCTGTATTGGAGAAAGTCGGAAGTCACTTTTCCGTCTTTGTTTTCTGGCTATTTGCACTTTTATAGTTTTTTTCTTTTTTCTTTAGTTCTATGTTCTTGTTTTTCTGTATTTTCTATTTTATATTTTAGCTATACTCTGAAAATCAATAAAGTTTAAACCAAAAAAAAAAATAAAAATGGAAGGAGTATGAGAAGCTGGAGAAGTACCAGCACCTGAAGGAGGAACTAGAGAGGATGTGAAAAGAGAAGGCCAAAGTGGTCCCAGTGGTGGTAGGAGCACTCGGGGCTGCGACTCCTAAGCTGGGAGAGTGGCTCCAAAAGAACCCAGGAGCAACATCAGAGCTCTCTGTCCAGAAGAGTGCAGTGCTAGGAACAGCTAAGAAGTAGCAGAACCTTCAAACTCCCAGGCCTCAGGTAGAGGACCCGAGGTCGAGGAAGACACATACCACCCATAGGGGTGAGAAGGCAATTTTTTATTTATACAAACACACACACATAAATAAACACAGACACTTTAAACCCATGATTGAGAAGGCTTAGTTATGTTATATACAGTATTCTGGTAGATTATTAGTAGAATAGGATAATTTGGGGTAAGAACATTTTAACCTTAAGAGCATCTCCAGTAATAGGAATTTACATGCCATGTTCACCTCTGGACTGGAAGGATACTCAACTTATCTTTGTGAAGGTTTATGTTGGTTTATGGTTTCCCCTCTCATTGGTGAATTAGGTGCAACCTCTCTCTGTCTGTAATGACAAGTGCCAGCCTGGTCACAGGAAGCAAAAGAGAGAAGGGGAGCCCTTCTGCTGCTATGACTGCATTCCCTGTCCAGAAGGCAAGATTTCTGAGTGGGAAGGTAAGAGCGGTGCAATTTTTCAAAACACATTAGTTGCCAATCCAGTGAATGTACAAGGGGATTCCTGTATAGGAATCTCCCAGCAGATGCCTGTATTCTGTATCTGGGTAGCTCAGAAAAGAGATAAATAAATGGATCTGACTTGTTGCGGTTTGGGTACATTGGGCCTAATTCTTAGTGAAGAGACTCTCAGGGAAAAGAAGTTCCCCAGAATTACCCTCTGAATGAATGTACTCTTGCAGTACTTCAAATGTGGGGAAGTACTGCAGGATTACGTTATGTATCAAAATTTGTGTAAACTGAGGCTCAACTTCTCTTTTCCAGATCTGCCTGACTGTGTTGAGTGCAAAGAAGATCATTATCCAAACAAGTATCAGAATATTTGCATCCCCAAAACTGTAACCTTTTTATCCTATAATGAACCTATGGGAATGGGTTTAGCCACTGGTGCTCTTTTCTTTTCCCTGATCACTGTTTTCTTGTTAAGAACATTTACAGTGCACCACAACACTCCCATTGTCAAAGCCAATAACCGGGACCTCACCTACACTCTTCTCGTCTCCCTCCTGCTCTGCTTCCTTTCTACGCTGCTTTTTATTGGGAAACCTCAGAAGGTGATGTGTGTCCTGCAGCAATCAGTTTTTGGCATCATCTTCTCAGTGGCTGTTTCTTCTGTATTGGCCAAAACCATCACTGTGGTTCTGGCATTCATGGCCACCCAACCAGGAACAAAGAGGAATAGGTGGATGGGGAAAGGGATGGCCAGTTCCATTGTTATTTCTTGCTCTCTTATTCAAGCAGGCATTTGTGCCGTGTGGCTGGCAACCAGCCCCCCATTCCCAGATGCTGATATGCACTCAGGAAGGGGTGAAATTACCCTGGAATGTAATGAGGCATCCCCCATCATGTTTTACAGTGTGATTGGGTACATGGGCTTTTTAGCTCTTGCCAGCTTCATTGTGGCTTTCTTTGCCAGGAATTTACCCGACAGTTTCAATGAAGCCAAATTCATCACTTTCAGCATGTTAGTGTTCTGCAGTGTGTGGTTGTCATTTGTACCAACCTACCTGAGCACCAAAGGAAAATACATGGTTGCTGTGGAGATTTTCTCTATTTTAGCTTCCAGTGCTGGATTGCTGAGTTTCATATTCTTCCCCAAATGGTGCATTCTTGTTGTGAGGCCTGAACTGAACAACCGGGAGCATCTTAAGTGGAGAAACTACTGAAGAAGCCAGGAAGATCTCTCGGAAAGCCATATCTGTTATATTCCTTTTAGGTAAAAGACAACACGACACAAAGATTTAGATCAGGGGACATGCACTGAAGTGGAAATTGATAAAGATATGAACGATCTCTTTAATTGCAGGTTCCTATTTGTCAGACAATTGAGCAGAACAGCAGTGGAGCATCATCCCATTGTATAGGTTACAAATTTGGCAGTCTGCACTGAACTTGAAAGATTTCCCACCACTACCAAAAGGCACATTCTCACTGCACCCTTAACGTACTCCTAACCCTTGATTATGCTGAATTGCCTCTAAACCAGTTGGGCTGTTTGGGCTGTTTGGGCAGCATCTTGCAAGACATTCAGTCGATGTTTCAGGTTGCCATGACCTCTCATTTGAAAATTTCTCTACTGCTGTACCCTCCCAAATTTCTGTTCCAAAATAAAAATTTTACGTTGCTTTTCTTCCTGGGGATGGGTCTTTCAGGACATACATATTTTTATATCAATGTATGTATATATAGGCTTATACGTATAATATTATATAATACAAAATTAAATTGAATTTATATGGATAAAGCTAAAGTATATGCATGCACAAAAAAGCAGTTTTTAAATGACAAAAATAAACGAAAAATTTTCCCTGCATTTCCTCAGCTATTCCTGAAGAAAATCTGCTGAAGCTACTCTTACAGAAGGTCTTTCTCATTGGCATAGTGATTGTAACACTGGACTGACATGCAGAATGTACCCAATTCAAAATTCACTATAAACTTGAAACAAAGTATTTTCTTAGGCTGAGTTAAGTAATTTTCCACTTTAAAAAATAATATAAAGTCTGCTAGTGCTCCATTTGACATCATCCTGGCTGATTCGGAACCAGTTTTGTTCTGCACAACAGGCACATTTTATAACCATTATTTCAACTGGAAGAACCAAGAAAAAATAAAAAATAATAAGGTGCAGGAGACTGTATTCAGGGAAAGCTGAGAAAATTAGGTGATGGGCCCTTAGTGCCTCACCAAAGTATCCAAAGTGGAGGCATTTGCCTTGAAGAAAGCAAAGCCCATCAGGCAAAACAAATGGCAGTACGATGGCTAACATACCATTCTTTTAAGGCGGAAGAGATGAGATGTTTACTTGGTTGTCATTTGGAATCTAAATGGATATTTTTGCTTCTGCTTTTCTTTTCTTTATATTTAACAGTCAACAAGTAAACCAACATTTATTGTGATTTCTTTATAGTGGAAGAAAAATGTATCTTGATATTTATTATTCATAATGTATTCTCTTTTTCTTTATTTTTGTAAAATAAACTAGAAAATATATCAATAAATAGTTTTCAAAAGTATCATTTGCAAATATAAGAAACATTCTTTCTTTGAAACCAGTTGTTTTCCTAATATTTATACAGACATATAGTATTAAAAAAGGGCCGTGGTGGCTCAGCAGGTAAGATGCCAGGCTTGTCGATCGGAAGATCAGCCCCTAGGGTCAGACACGACTGCACAAATGTGCGGGGGGAAACTTTACCTTTACTATAGTATTTAAAATAGAAATGTAACATTCTTAATATTTTTTATTGCTTTGTACAAAACAATATAAGTACAAACAAAATTATTTTAAATAATTAATACTATTAATACATGACATTTTGTCCAACTTAAGCCTAATGTTATGCATTACAGAGGTCATCATTTCTTTCTTTCCTTCCTTCCTTCCTTCCTTCCTTCCTTCCTTCCTTCCTTCCTTCCTTCCTTCCTTTCTTTCTTTCTTTCTTTCTTTCTTTCGCCAAAATAATGCTTCTGAGCTTAGGGATTCTCATGTAGCAGCTATCTCAACTATCTAAGCAGTTGTCCTTTTCCTCGCTTGGTCCGGCTGAACTCTGCAGCCACTGTGCAATCCCACAGAAAATATATTTGTCCTTTAAGAGTTGCACAGAAGTGCTACATGTGAACCTATATGTGCACTGAATCGCCTCTTTGCCCTCAACATCTGAACTCCTGCAATACTGTAATATAGAAGTACTTTTCTTGGCAACATAGAAAAGTCTGTGGTGATGCTGGAGGCTGAATGTGAGTTCTGCCTCGCTGTTGTACTTTCTTGGGTATGAGGATCAGAAAGCATCTTTCCCGATGCTAACTCAGGCAAGGAAGAAGGAAGCTGAAAAGGGGGAAATGGTATTACCCCTCCTAGCTATCCTTCTGAAGATGCTAATGACCAAATCAACTTTAGAAATGCATGGTAAGATTACTTCATGAAAGCAAGGATTGTCAAACCTCCAGCAGGCTACTGAAATACCGGAATGTATTGGTACATTTTGAAACAACTCACCTCTTCCATGATGTTATTATATTAGTACATTAATTTAAAGGACACAGCAGCATTTAAATTAATAAAATTAGACAAGCCCTAAGGATTCCAACCACAGTTTTAACACACTTTTATATATTGGACTGTAGAGTACCACAATACAGTTCTAATGGAATCATTCAATGTGTTATTGAACAGGATTATATATTCCAGAAGTTCAAAAATGAAACTATAATAAATAACGAGTCACACAATTTAGTTTTTGAGATGTAAAGGAAATCAAATTATAAACAATTGACAATGGGGGAGGGAGTAGAGCACAAATAATACCTAAAGCTAAGCATTTTTGATTCAGTGGGAGAGAAGCAGAATATTTAGAGAGTATCAATGAGTTCAATGGGAAAAAGGCCTGATATAAAGTTCTGGAATTCAATTTTTGTGGTATTTATTATTCTATTGATAATAATCAATAGGTGCTATTGATGCTGCACTCATCTTCTGCTACTCATGTTTCCCTCCCTCTGAAAGCTCCCTAGTTGCTCACACTTCCAATGTTAAAAGGACTGATAGGAGGAGTTCCTTCATTGGAATGTTATTAAGTGTGGGAAGCCAGGAGAAGCTGAAGACCATTGGACATTTTTATAACATACGAAGGGAAGAATAGTCCTGCTGGATTAGGCCAAGGCTCTGTCTCAGTCCAGCATTCCCTTTCAGTGGCCAGTCAGATCCTTCTAGCTTGTTCACAAGCAGGAGGTAGAGTCATATAGCTTTTCTATCATTGTTCATCTGCAGAACGTATTTGAAAACAGTAAAGTGTAAGACATTCCCACATATTCCTTGGCAACCTCTTGGCTAAGTAAGTTCAATGTCATTACAATACTCCTGTGAGAATTTGAGTGTAATTCCCTTTTTGTCAAAATCAAATCCTCCTTTGTCATATCCTCAGAAGCAAACCTTCCTTCCTTTCATTGAGTGAGAGCAATAAAGAAAAGCTGCTAGATAAATTTTCAGTATAATGTTATACTTAAACTTACACTATCCCTTTAAATCCAGCCAATATTCCATTATTCAGTACAGGTTGGTGCAGTTGCTGTACCTTAAAAAAATTCCAAAATGTTTTTAATTGGAATTGGAAAGAAAAAAAATTAAAAATAAAAATTCAACATGTAATATAACAGTAAATAAAAGCATACAATGAAATATCTATTGCAAAGGTGAAATGTTGAGAGAAACAGTTGGGTCTTCAAGAGTTATGTAAAAATAAACTTGTAGATGCCTCCCATATATCAGAGGTCAGAGCATTTCGAAAGAGAATGTGCTTATTTAATCAAAGTAATGCTGATTACTATGCCAACAATATATTTCTAAGTACTAACAAGCTCTCTTATTGTGAAATTCACTTCAGTCAAATCCCTATCAATTTGTAGAATTTTTGAGGCTGACTGTGTCTGTTTCTTGAGACAAGTCATTTCAGACCCAGTTGTCCCTTGTTAGGCCTGGAAAGATTCAGTTCAGATGTGATAAACAAATGGAGCACAAGGATTTCTCAGGTGTAAAGTGATGATTATCAGTAAACCACTAATTAATCCTGCTGTTTGTCAAATACTCCTGTGGAGTTTCATTATACCTTAAGAAAAGGATATTTTAAAATAACTAAGGGTCTGTGACTCACAAAATTATTGTTGTGTGGTCTCAGGTTCCCTACATTATATATTCCAGTGTCATAGCCTGAAAATATTAAGATGCCTATTCAGCCAAATTATTTTAATCATGGCGGTTATAATTAAAGTGCTGTAGATAAAAAAGAGATCTGATTTAGATTAATTATTTGTATTTGTGCTCAATATGATGCTGCTACTGATGCTGCTACTTTCTCAAATAGCTTGCCACAGTTACATTCTCAGATGTCATGTCCATGATCCACAGCCTCCAGTTCACAAGTATTATCAGCCTGGAGATCTCATCATTGGTGATGTTGTTTCTCTGACTTTTATTATTTCTGATCCTCTGGCTTTTGATGTAGAACCTCCACCAGTGGTATACCAAGATCTTAGGTAAGGAATTTCCCCTTGTTTTCTTCTTAAACCTACAGCCTAAGGAGGGTATTTTCCATACCCGCTTACCAAGACGTAAGTTGCTTCTGACAACTTACAAATAAGTTATATACAAGACAACTTATATACAAATAAGTGGTCTGACAGTAGATTGGTTACTTGATTTTAAATGCCTTTAAATGTTTTTCCCTAGCAATTATTCTCTCATTCTACTCCCTCTTCTCTTCTGCACTTTATTCAATCTTCTTTGTCATGAAATCACATGTATACCTTTCCAAAAAATAGTTGATTTGATTGCTTACCCAATCAAACATTGTAGAGATCATTCCCAGTCTTCCAGTCATTTTGTAATCAGAATCAGCTGATTCCAGGATGTCTTAAAAACAAACCAGAAGTTATTAGCACTAATTATGATCTCTCCCTATCTAGATCTTACCACTCTAATTTTCCCCTTTTGGGCAATGCAGATCAGCACTTTACACTTCTGGGGAGTAGGGCTTTTTTTGAAATGAACTCATAGATACAACTTTAGGTCTCATGATCCTTCCTTTTTAAAAGGCATCATATATTATTTCACTTTTTGGCAAAATGTGATAAAGCAGCCTTGTTGTATTTGGGGACCCTCCTTTGCATTTCTACGGAATGAATGCTACACTTCTGTGCCCAATATCTTGGCCTGATACTACTGCTACATAGGGATGTGATTCTCAATACGCATTTGAAATGGATAATTAAAATATTTTTTATACAACAAACTAAAAACAAAAGAGTTACTGAGAACTGATAGAAAGTACTCTACCAATGAAGTTGATAACTAACATTGATTGAGCTTGGGTTTTATCTTTATGTAACTTCCAGAGTATGATTAGTTTTAATAATAATAACAATTATAAATGTAATTTACATAGAAATGAAGGGGTTATAAATTGTAATCTACCCTGCTGAAAAACATCTATTTCTGTTTTATTGACTATTCTAAAGCCTTTGACTGTGTGGATCATAACAAATTGTGGCAAGTTCTTGGTGGTATGGGGATACCAAGTCATCTTGTCTGCCTCCTGAGGAATCTGTATAACGACCAAGTAGCAACGGTAAGAACAGAGCACGGAACAACGGACTGGTTTAAGATTGGGAAAGGAGTACGGCAGGGTTGTATACTCTCACCCTACCTATTCAACCTGTACGCAGAACACATCATGCGACATGCTGGGCTTGAGGAATCCATGGCTGGAGTTAAGATCGCTGGAAGAAACATTAACAATCTCAGATATGCAGATGATACCACTTTGATGGCTGAAAGCGAGGAGGAGTTGAGGAGCCTTATGACGAAGGTGAAAGAAGAAAGTGCAAAAGCTGGGTTGCATTTAAACCTCAAAAAAACCAAAGATTATGGCAATGAGCTTGATTGATGACTGACAAATAGAGGGAGAAAAAGTGGAGGCAGTGACAGACTTTGTATGTCTAGGCACAAAGATTACTGCAGACGCTGACTGCAGCCAGGAAATCAGAAGACGTCTACTTCTTGGGAGGAGAGCAATGGCAAATCTTGATAAAATAGTTAAGAGCAGAGACATCACACTGACAACAAAGGTCCGCATAGTTAAAGCAATGGTATTCCCTGTAGTAACCTATGGCTGTGAGAGCTGGACCATAAGGAAGGCTGAGCGAAGGAAGATAGATGCTTTTGAACTGTGGTGTTGGAGGAACATTCTGAGAGTGCCTTGGATTGCAAGAAGATCAAACCAGTCCATACTCCAGGAAATCAAGCCAGACTGCTCACTTGAGGGAATGATATTAAAGGCAAAACTGAAGTACTTTGGCCACATAATGAGAAGACGGGATACCCTGGAGAAGATGCTGATGCTAGGGAAAGTGGAAGGCAAAAGGAAGAGGGGCCGACCAAGGGCAAGATGGATGGATGGTATTCTGGAGGTGACGGACTCAACCATTGGGGAGCTGGGGATGGTGACGGCCGACAGAGGGCTCTGGCGTGGACTGGTCCATGAAGTCACGAAGAGTCGGAAATGACTGAACGAATAAACAACAAACCCTGCTGATGCAGAATGCAACTCTTGTTCTAGCATCCTGACTAAACATTACCAGCACATTCTGGCTTTGGCATTTGCAGTAAAGGAAATAAATGAAAATTCCCAGTTGCTACCTAACTTCACCTTGGGCTTCCACATCTATGACAGCTATTTCAATGCACGGAGGACATACCATGCCACAATGCAGCTAATATCTACATCAGATAGATTCATCCCCAACTATAAATGTGGCAACCAAAATGCCTTAATAGCAGTCATTGGGGGACTTGATGCCCAAACTTCCCTTCATATGGCAAATATTTTGGATATCTATAAAATTCCACAGGTAAGATAATCGTTTTTCTCTTACAGTATTGTAGTGGAATTAAGCTTAATTACATTTTTATTTATTTATTTAGTTATTTATTTATATTTATTAAGAAATTTTTCATAGAATAAAGGACAAATCGAAAGAAAAGAAAGAAGGAAGGAACGAAAAGAGAAAGGGCAAGAAATGAAAAAAGAGAAGAAAGAAAATCTAACGTTAAGAAATATAATGACCTTTGACCTTCTTTTTAACAGATAATTACAATCTTGTAGTCCCTCCTCCCTCTTAGATATTATAAAGGCCCCTTCAGCCCCTCATAGTCTTCATTTTATTCATATCCTTCCTTATTGCATTTTACTATTCAAGAGGCTGAAATAAGTGAATCAGGAGTAACATGGCAGATCTTAAATTTTGTGTAGTTGAGACAGGCTAGGGTAGGATTATTTATTTATAAATATTTAAAATGCAACTACTTATAGAACTATTCTAGTTTGTAGACACATTGGCTGGAGGAAATTAGCATGAGATAGAAAGCATTTAATCCTCTGGATATCCACAGACACTAGTCACACTGAATTACTAGAAGAATGGTAAAATCCCTTCGAGATCAAACTCAACTCCTGGTCACTTTATGAACTTACCTGTGTAATTTTTATGTAATTGAAAATATAGAAATTCTAGCCTAAAACCCTGGGAATCCTGATGGCCTCTCATTCCTGTATCAAACAAATTGGTCCCTGATTATGTTTTAGAGAACAGTAAACTTTGATTAGGTGCTCCACCCTAGCTCGGCAAGTGAGCTAATATACTGTTGCCAATTTTGATATGGAAAAATAACTAAGATTCTACACTGCCAAAACTCTGCCATATTTCTATCACTACTCCTCCATGGAAAAAAATGAAAAATGGAGGAGAAAGAAATGTGTATCATGTGCCCTTCTGTATATGTTCCAATAGAGGCAATGAAACAATATATTAGGCTCATTTATTTTCCTTTTCATTAGCATCAACAGAAAGAGAAAGATCTCCATCATCTTTCCCTCTAGAAATATTACTTTTTAGGCTATGGCATAACTCAGCTTCTCAGAGGTCCCTTTGACATTTTACCCTGTTAACACCTAAGTTCTGTCCATTATTCTTTACTGTGACTACGGCTGTTGAAATGCTGGTGCAGTTAATAGAAATATTAGTGTTTAGGCTATGGCATAACTCAGCTTCTCATTACAAGACCTTAAAATCTTTATAGGAAAAATATAAACTCTAGGATTTGTGGTCTGGCAGGCAATTAAATATTTATCTATCCCTTCATCATACAAAGGTAAGAGTTTCAATAAGAAACACTGTGCAGATCTCATGGGGAACAATTCCTGCTTGGCGGAATATTGAAGGTTGGTTTTACTGCTAAACTTCACTTTTTCATGCCTTGATCCAAGGTATTACACGTTTCCTCTTTAACAATGCTTGAAATGTCTCTTTCCTCTTAGGATCACTTCCAACCTGGAAATTATCTATTAAATATTATTTTTGTTGGCAGATATAAAGAATTCCACAATCAATTTGATGCAGGTTCCGACTGACATTGTGAGGTGGGGGCTCCTCAGTTGGAGCTATATATAGCTCAACAAAATTCACTCATGCTTTTAGACTGGGATGAGAAAGCTTCACAAGGTCTCAGAGTGAGGTGGGAGCTTCCGATGGGGTTGATGAGGCAAAGAGTTGGAGAGAGGCAGGATGAAGATAAGGATGACAAAGATGAATTCTGCACCATATTAAGACACTGCACTGCAAATCAGTCTTCCCAATCTCACTTCTATCAAATGGGGGCGGGGGGAATCAAAATTTTAACAATTGCAATTCGAAGTGCTGGAAATTGTGGAACCCGAAAGAACTCTGATTGACATCAGATTGGAAGTGACTGCTATCACACAAAATTGTACATGCATTTTGTATCTTTGTGCATGCACATGTAAAGCAGTATGCCTCTGGAGTGCAGGGATGGGATCAAGTAGAGCAAACTACTTCATATCACTCTTTTAAAAGTTAAAAGTTATCTTTACATATAATCCAGGCCTTTCTGGATATATATCATAATTTACTTCCTCCAGGTAGCAGTACTATTATATACTTTGTGCTCCTATTTTAATGGATTATACAGGATAGAGACAAATACCTAATAATTTTGTCATGCTTACACAGGGTATGGGTTTAAATCCTTGCTTTCTCTCACAGAAGATAAGAGGGAAATTTTCTATTTTACCCTGTTAACACCTTAAGTTCTGTCCATAATTCTTTACTGTGAGTATGGCTGTTGAAATGCTTGTGTAGTTATTATGTGAAGTTGTGTTATGCATGTGTACATTAGATGACTGGAAAGTATTTTTAGCAATATGTTATATATAGTACATGTATTTGCAACCATAGGTTTTGGCAGAAATTCATGTAAAATTACTACAATCCATATCATTTCAATTCATTCCCCCCTACAATAAACATCACTATCTATCACAAATGCATAAAAGGCATGTAATTGGTAATCCCTGGTATCTTCCATCCAAATAGGCTATTAGCATTATCTGAAAATGAAGTTCTATGAAAGCCAGTCTCAGGGGGTGGGATGTGAGAGCCTGCAAATAAGATCACATTATTTTTCCATCTTTAAGAAATCAGTACCACTTGGCCACATTAAGCTTGTATGAAAAGCATGCTCTTTCTCTTGTCTAAAATCTTTGAAAGATAAATAGTAGTGTATGACACCCATCCACTACTGTTAAGTTGTAGATGGAGGCATTGTTTTGCCAAATAAATATCTGGCATGAGAACTAGTCTCCAATAATAAAAAATTATTGCTTTCTTTACCCTTAAATATATTGATGGAAGGCCCACTTCTAATCTCAGCATCACTGCCAGTGTACTTGGGGGTAAAGCTAGAATTGAGCTCATGGTTTTGAGTGAGACAGGGGCCAGAAATCATGGACACAGAATTTTTAATTCATCGGTATCTGGGATGATACTGGACCCAGTTAACAGTGCCACTGGCGAAAGCTGATGTGAACTGTACTTTAATATTATGTGAAGTTGCAGAGGTTCTCCAACATTGTCTTAAACATCCTACATAATATTTCTATAAATAGGTATAAAATGTGGTAAGTTTAGTATTCCAGAAATTGCTGTGCAAATGCTATTACTGATCTGTTTCCCTTATTGAATTATATTCAGATCATTTATGGATCAGATCCAGAGATGAATGATAAACCTCCAGGTCTGTCTTTCTACCAGATGGCCCCTAAAGATGATCTTCAGCACTCTGGTATCCTCTCTCTGCTTCTCTATTTCTCATGGACATGGATTGGGATCATTACTATGGATGATGACAGAGGAGAAAGATTTGTGCATACTGTAATACCAGCATTTGCCAATCAAGGCATCTGCTTTGCCTTCATAGAAATGTTCCCTAGCATAAATTACTCTACTGAACATGGAAACATGATAAATAAAGGACAAAAACTGCATGAAGTTATCATGGCCAGCAAAGCCAATGTAGTGGTGTTCTATGGAGTATCTTACTCTGTTTTGTTTTTGATATGGTTTCCTTATCTTTCTGAATTTGATGTACAAAAATCATATATACATCAATTAAAAGGTAAAGTATGGGTAATGACCACTCAGATGGATCTCACTATTTTGAACTATCAAAGGAACTGGAGTATAGAAATGTTACATGGTACCCTGTCCTTTACAATTCACACCAAAGAACTTCATGGGTTTCAAGAGTTCATTCAGACTCAGAATCCATTAAGTAGCAAAGAGGATGACTTTATGGTGGACTTCTGGCAACATGTCTTTAACTGTGGATTTCCAAATGGAATTCATGATCACATTGTAGGACTCATTTGCACAGGCAAGGAGAAGCTGCAGAATGTTCCTGGCCCTTTTTTTGAAATGAATACAATTGGCCACAGCTACAGTGTATACAATGCTGTCTATACTGTGGCCTATGCCTTACATGCAATGACCACATCAAGGCTCAGGCCAAAAGCAAGAATGGATCGATCCAAAATGATGCAGGTTTTACAGGTAAAAGGCTTCAAGTCTGAAGTACAGGAACTTGATAGAAATTTTGTTCCTAGCTTCTCGATCTGTTCTCCATAAAATTGCATTCATAGTCTTGCAGATACATTGAACATGAGCTTGAATTTTAAGGGAAGTAAATGCTGAATTCTAATATTTAATGCACATCTTGGTGTGGAATAAAATGAAAGGTGTTGTAAAATGAAAGTGATAGTGATGGTGCCTCCCTTGAATATCGGCAAATTTTATATTACTGACCTAGCGGAGAGCAAAGATGTTAACTCTATATAAGTAAGCCTGTCACTAGAGCTAGATAGACATGATTTTTTTGAACATTCCATCTAATCTGTGAGCAGAGAAATTGAGTGGGCAACTTTTGCAAATCTCTATAAAAGAAGAACTTTTCCAAGAATTTCTTAAAGTAGGATTTTCCCTCAGTAAGCAACATAACTGAATGCATTTTCTCATCATGGCCTCCCTTAGGCTAGGAAGTCAGAAGCTTCAGGGAAAATGAAAGGAAGGAAAATCCACTGATTTTATGACTTTTCCTTTTCAATGCAGCTTCATCACTTTCTCAGAGGTGTCTCATTCAACAACAGTGCTGGAGACTATATCTCCTTTGATGAGAACAGGAGGTTATTAGTTGGAATGGATGTTACCAACTGGATTACTTCCTCAAACCAATCTTTTCATAGAAAGAAAGTTGGGAGAATGGCTCATGAAACTTCTCTAGGAGGAATGTTGACCATCACTGAAGATGCCATAGAATGGCACAGCTGGTTTAGCCAAGTAAGTTCCACTGCCCTTAAGTTTAATGATTAGTTCTAATAACATTTGATTAAAACACTGAAAAAAGTGCTATGAACACACTGGTATAACAGATTAAGGTCTACTGAAACAACCCCTGGAGCATTTCTTAATCTTTCCATGTGTGCATATTTAGTGACAAACGCGTATGAGTTCACTTGCTGATGCATGAACAAGCGTGCTCTCCAGGCCTCACAAGCTTACCTGCCTTTAACAGCAGCATCAGGCTTATCTTCTAGGTCTAAGTCTAATCCATGCTGATACTTGTTAAGGCTTTTTAATCAGAGAGGCTAAGAACAAAAATAAGTAATTCATTCAGAAGGCAAACTAGATTAAAATGTCAGGAATTAATCCAACAGCAATTGAATTTCCCCAAAGCATGCATCATGCTTCCTTCATAATAGCTTTGCTCCTAAAATTGCTGCAAGAATTCCTGATTTCATCCAAATACTGCTGACCTGGATCTGCTCTGGCTTTCTTATAGATTCACCCTATTTACACTTCTAGTTCTGGCTGGCTGTTGGGATCTCCAAGCATTCCTCTTTGATTTCAGCTTCTGGTGTTCCCTTATTAAATACTGGCATGTCTGTGGGTTGGGTGGAGGACTCTTAGGCAGAGACTGCAGTGTATTGGGTGGGTTTGGTGGAGCTGATTGCTGGCTCTGTCTCCTTACTGGGGACAACACTCCCTTCTGGTAGTCTTCCATATCCGAAGAATGCTTATAAGACTGGCTCATGGCACCCAAACACACACAGACATAGACAGTACATGGGTGCACACACTTACTCATACACACACTCACAGTGCAATTGCTTGCAAAGCAAGAGTCTTGATTCTCATTCCTCTTCTAATGATCCTGCATCAGTTCATGTGTGATGGTATAAAGTACCTATTTTATATAAATCTGCACAAGTGGTAATGCTATCCTTTTACCACTTTACCCGAAGTAATCAGTAGGTGTTTTTTAAAAAGAACTGCAAAGGCTGGCCAGAAAACATGGTCTGCCAGAGTTAAAAATAATAAAGTATTTGATCTATTAGATATCTTGTACATTGATCAAAAGCGTATGTAGCACATCAACAAATTTAACAAAGAAAAATTATATTGGAGGCCAGTGAAAATTCTTTCCAAACATCAAAATGCTTTAGAGTTCATGTACTTGTTCATTTTTCAGTAGCAATCAGATGAAAAGTAGGAGGTCCCACCTACATGGTAGCATTTTGACAAAGGAATGTGAACTCTTTAAAAACTTACTCTTCTGCAGCCTTAATAACATCAGGAAAAGGACAGGAACCAACAAGATTTTGAACCTGCGATTAATCTCAGAGTTACTCTCTTCTTACATTTCTAACTAGGTCCGGCCAACTTCCATATGTACTAAGCATTGCCAGCCGGGTACTAGCAAGAAAGTGAAGGAAGGGGAGCCATTTTGTTGCTATGACTGCATCCCATGTTCAGATGGAAAGATTTCAGAGAAAGAGGGTAAGAATTAAGATAAATAGATTAGCTGTTATACACAGAAAATTATATGTAGAAGGTGTTGGACTTGGACCAGCGTAACCATATTTCAAGTCCCTATTCAATCATGGAGATTACTAAGTGACTTTTGGCTGCTCTCTCTCAAGCAGACCCAATCATCAGGGCTGTTGTGAAGGTAAAATGAGAGGAGATGTATGTCATCTTCAGCTGTCAAAGGAAAGGTAGGATGTACTGTAACTGGAATAATAAAACAATACATCTGTGTCTCTGTCAGAACACAAAAATTCAGAGGGAAGTGTTGAATAGAAAGGGGATGAATAGAAAAGGGTAAATGTTACATTCATTAATCTTCCGCTTTGAAATGAATAATAAGAAAAAAAGGATGGGAGGGAAAGGGGAAAAAGACAACTTCACAGATTCTTAAACAAATATCATCGTCATCATCTCATGAGTAGATTCAGGTAGCAGATTTTTCAATATTAAGAACTGAATGGTTCTGTAATCAGGATTAACAACAGCAGCAGCAGTCTCTTCCCGCTTTTTGAAATAAACAAATACAATAACATTGCATTTCAAGGACCCCCTTTGTGACTACAAGGTGATTGACAAATGACCCAGTTGGATCATTGATTGGAGCCAAGAATATTTCCAGAAGGCTCCTAGGAACCATCTTTTATAGCATAAATTTGGTACATAGTTTGATCCAACAAATGAAACCAAGTATTTTTCTTTTTCAGATATGAGGGATTGTTATAGGTGCAGAGATGAATTTTATCCAAATAAGAACAAGAATTTCTGTCTGCCCAGATATGTAAGTTTCTTATCTTATGGAGAACCTCTTGGGATGAGTTTTTCTTTCTCTGCTCTTTTCTTCTTCTTGATCACAGCTCTGGTGCTGGGAATATTCCTAAAGCATCACAACAGCCCAATTGTTATAGTCAATAATCGAAACCTCACTTACACTCTTCTGGTCTCCCTCCTGCTCTGCTTCTTCTGTGTGTTCTTGTTCATTGGCCATCCTCAGCAGGTGACCTGTCTTATCTGACAAACCGCTTTTGGCATCATCTTCTCGGTGGCAGTTTCTTGTGTGCTGGCAAAAACCATCATGGTGGTTCTGGCATTCTTAGCCACCAAACCTGGATCCAAGATACGGAGGTGGGTGGGGAAAAGACTGGCCAACTCAATACTTCTTTTCTGCTCCCTGATTCAGGCATGTATTTGCATTTCATGGATGTGGACCTCTCCACCTTTCCTAGAGGTTGACGTTCATTCAGTGAAAGAGGAGATCATACTGCAGTGCAACGAGGGGTCAGTGGTTCTGTTTTACTGTGTCCTGGGCTACCTGGGCTTCCTGGCCATTATAAGCTTCTCTGTGGCTTTTCTTGCCCGGAAGTTACCTGACACTTTCAATGAAGCCAAATTCATCACTTTCAGTAAGTTGGTATTTTGCAGTGTGTGGTTGTCTTTTGTTCCAACCTATCTGAGCACCAAAGGAAAATATATGGTTGCAGTGGAAATCTTCTCCATCTTTGCTTCCACTGTTGGTTTGCTGGGATTTATTTTTTTCCCCAAAAGTTATATTATTCTGTTGACGCCAGAGCTGAACAAGAGAGAACAAATGATGAGAAAGAAGTGCTAAGAAGAGCAAAGGCCTCTTTTCTTCTAATATACAAACTAGAGGTGAGACATGTGTTCAACCTGTCCTATATAATGATATTACAATGCTGTGGGCAGCCCACTACCTATTATCCACATCTGACCTCCATTAGACTGCTTGTATCCCCTTCAGACTTTACCCCCTGCCCCCCCCCCAAAAAAAGTAGGAAACTTCTGGAATTGGATAGTTTGACTTTTTCTTTTTTTTTTTCTAGAAAAGCAAAGTAGAAAGTTAAGCAAATAGACATATAGCCTTTCCTTCAATGAATAAATAAGTGAAGTTCTCTTTGAGGTGCCTGAGAGTGTTGCAGTATCTCATCTCTAAGTGATGGAGAAAAGCACACAGCGTACTGTATCAGCCCATCCTGCCAGACTTCCCTTGCCTTGATACTTTACAAAGGCAGCAAACTGGCTTCTCTCTGGTACTTTGCTCATTGGATGGGAATGTTCTCATCATCAATGTGCATCAACTATGATTTGCTATGGTTAATCAAGCCTCCATTCAGTTTAATATTTTTAACTCTTCAAATACTCGAAAAGCCCCCAAAACAGACCTACATGTGTGGATGTATCCTGACCAGATCATCTCCAGGTATCCTTAATAAATCAAAACATAATTGAAAAATTTGCGTCTTCACGAAATATATTAGATTATGCATAACCAAAAAGTTGCTTATACAGAATCTAATACATGCATATACAATATATATAAGATTCTCAAAGGATTCTCGAATAAGAGCCAGTATGCTACAGGGATTAAGAAGCTGAACTAGGATTGAGAAGACGCTCACCTCTGCCCTGGATGCTCACTGGGTGACTTTGGGACCGTGTCTGTCTCTCAGCCTAATATGCCCCACAGGATTACTGGGGTGGGGAAAATATAGCAGAAAGGTCATCTGACATGCCATGTACACTGCTACAGAAATGTATCATCCAAGTTTAATTATGAAATCAGTTATAAAGTTTTTTTTTAACTAGAAATCAATATAAACATATCCAGTCAGTTTTCATGAAAACAGAGACCATCCCACAGCCCATGCACACCCTAACTCTCCATTTATAGACCCCAAAGCATCCTGAATATATGAGATCTGACAGCAAAATGAGCTACATTTCAATGGTGCAGTTCTTTGCTAAAGTGGGAAAAAAAGGGAAGGAGAAATGCTTCCGGGATGGAATCCATCATTCGAATGAAGCCAACGTAAGTACAGAATAGGAGCATCTGAAATGCTAAGTATGTAGTGTATATGCCCAAAGACAATATTTTTGTTATGCCAATGGCCACAGGCCTCACATTCCTCATAGACCCAGTATTTATTTACTCTGAAAAATAAACTCTTTGGAATTGACTAGTACAAAGAAAGTTCACCTAGTTAGCCTAGACCCAAACCACTGAATAGAACACTTGTTTTGTTTTCTGAAATTAAAATCTTTGAAATAGTGAATATTCTGATTTTGCAGGGCAGGAGTAAGAGATTATAATATTTCTCCCATGCCTTGCTATTCTTTTTTGATAAATCTGGGGAAGTATCTCAGCATATTGCCAAGAATTCATGTGGGCTTTAATGCTTTTATTGCATTTACTCAAAAATCCAGCTCATATGATATTGCTGCTGTTGACAGTGGTTATACAAATTTTCATTTGTCATTGTAAGGGGAGGCCTTAACCATCTCCTTTTCTTTAGATCATTAGTCAGAGCCGGGAGCTGTCAAACCAGGTTCCTGAGATCTGAGTGAAACAATAAATCCTTGTGCACAGGAGAAATTGCCTAAAAGAGCTTATTAGTTCCAATTGCCACCTAAAGGTTTTGATTCCAAGGGTCCAGTGTTGATATTCTGGTGTCTGTTGTAGGGAGAGCCCTATATTCCCAGCCCCATTCAGGTGAGGGAGAGATTGTCATGGAGAAAATCTATCTATGCGGTCGCTCAGAGTCAACAGTGACTTGATGGCACATAATCAATTAGTCAATCTAGGTTTCTAACTTCTTTCTTCCAGCTTTATAGCATTTCGCCAGGGAATATAACAAGGACCCAAAATTATAAAGAAAATAACAGTAAATTTAACTCAATTCATTTTACCTGCTAGTAAGCAAATTTTTCACATTTCACCATAAACATTTAAATTGAAGTACATCAATTTATTTTTCATACTTTATACTTGATGACAGTTTTCAGTTACAGCAGGTATATTAAGAGTGCTAATTAATCATAAACCTTAGATTCCAGTATCAAGCAAAGAATGAGCAGCAAGGAAGGGGATATACAAGAAAGGGTTGCAAAATACAAAGCTCAAATAGATGGGAAAAAGGTCAGCCATCAAGATATTTTGGTCCCAAATAATATCTAATCGTATTCAAGAGAATGTTTTTTAAAAGGCCAAACACAAAGAAGAAATTCCCCAACCCACTCATGAAATTGATTAGTCCACGTTTAGCAGATCTGAGATATATAGATAGAGATAGAGAGATGATAGATATAGATATAGATATAGATATAGATATAGATAGATATAGATATAGATATAGATATAGATATAGATATAGATATAGATGATATAGATATAGATGATATAGATATAGATATAGATGATATAGATATAGATATAGATATCTGCCTCTTGAGCCAAACTATAAACTTTGTTAAATATGTGCATCTGCCCCTCCTCCCACGACCGGTTCAATTCTTATAAATGCACCATTAATACCTTCTTTACCTCAGGTTTCAGAATGACATTTTCCTCTTCCAAAACCCATGTTTCACTGTGTAGGTTCTTTAGCTTTGCAATATCAAATCCATAAGAATATTGTCCTGTCAGAAGCACACGAAACGGCCAAAATGCCTCTGGGCAAAGAAATGTTTAGTACAATTGTGTAAAATAGGTGTGTTCCACTTCAGTGTTTTGCTTTGCACAGTGGCGACAATGCAATCAACACAATTAATGAAGCAGTATGGGCACCACTGTTTTGAAGCAGGGGGCAGTTCTCACAGTTTTGGGGGAATTGTAGAGATTTAAAGGTCAAAACCAGCACCTTGAACTGCACCCATAAACAAACTGGCAACCAATGCAGTTCACGGAACAGAGACGTAATCTGTACAATCCTATGGGTGCACGTAACTGTCCACCTGTTCTTCCCCATCCAGACTCCTACAGCCTCCAGGCACTGGGACAGGACATCAACAGTATCATTCAATTCACCCAGGGCAGAGATAAATAACTGGTGATATAGTAATTATACCTCACCCCATGGTGACAGATGATCTCATCCAACAGCTTTGTGTAGATGTTAAATAGGAATGGAGAGAGTACCCTGTGGAACTCCACAAAGTAGGGGCCAAGGGAGTGATTGCTCTCTCCCAATCAACACTGGCTGGTACTGGCCCTGCAGAAAGGAAGTGAACCAGCATAATACTGTGTCAACCACTCCCAATCCTCAGAGACAATCTGGAATGATGCCATGATCGATGGTATTGAAAGCTGCCAAGAGATCAATATGCAAGGACAGATGCATGACCCCTGTTCCTTTCCTGCCAGAGATCACCCAAAAGTGTGACCAATGCCATTTTCATCCCATACCCAGGCCTGAATCCCGACTGAAAGGGGTCCAGATAATCCACTCCATCCAGGGCCTAATGAAGAAGCTGCACAACCAACTTCTCCACATCCTTCCCCCAAAAAGGTTAGACACCAGATGAAAATTGTCCAGCACGGTCTGATACAGCAATGGCGCCTTGAGGAAGGGGAGAACCACCACCTCCTTAAGAAGCAATGGAATAACTCCCTCTCTCAAAGAAGAGTTTACCATAACTAAGATGTAGCCACATGACACCCTTTGCACAGCCTTAACTAGCCAGGAGGAGCATGGATATAAGGAGAGGGTGGCTGAGCTCACAGTCCCTAGGACCCTGTCCACTTCCTCAGGTTCAACAGGATCAAACAGTTCCCAGATAACAGGGCAAGACTGTACCCAAGGCACTTCCACTGGACCAGTATTAAAGCTGTTGATCTTGGAGTGAATCTGAGTGATTTTGTCCATCAGATGCTCTGCTAATTCCTCTGCATGGCCTTGGAAGTAAACCTCCAAGTCCTCCTTTCCCAGGAGGGCTCGTGTCACATTAAAAAAGGCCGCTGGGTGGCTATTTGCAGATGCAATAAGGGCAAAGTACTGGTGCTTCACTGCCCTTACCGCCACAAGTTAGGCCTCAATAGCGGCTCTCACCCAGGTTCGGTCAAACTCATCACACGTCTACCACCAGAAATGCTCTAGACCTCTCTCCTTTCATTTCATCTCCCTATGCTCCTCTGAAAACCATAGAGAGTGATGGGATCCAAAAGAGGAGAGAGGTTGCATGGGTGTGATCTAATCTAAAGCTCAGCTACCCTTTCATTCCAGGCAACAGCCAAGGACTCAGCTGGACTATTCAGAATAACCCCCGGTTTCCTCTGAAACCCATCTGAGTCCATTAGTCACCGGGGGCAGACCAATCTAATAGGTCCTTCCTCCCTGCAGCAGGGTACAGTGCCAGGGAATCTCATGGCTTCCAGGGCATGATCTGACCATGACAGAGGAGCCACCAAAATACCTGATCACATTTCCAGTGCTCTGACAGGAAAGCCAGATCAAGGGTATGACCACTGTGCTGAATTGGGCCCTGGATGACCTGGGATAGGCCCATGGCTGTCATGGTGGCCGTAACTCCTGAGCTACCTCAGACTCACCCCCAGTGAAGGCAAATTGAAGTCTCACAGAACCATAAGCCTGGGAAACTCCACCGCGAACCCAGAGATTGAGTCAAGGAGCTCAGGCAGGGATGTTGGTATGCAGCAAGGTGGCTGGTACAGTGGCAACAATCCCAACTGACCCCAGAGCCCAACTTCAGGAACATGATCTCATCTCCATCAACTTGTGGGACAGCACCCCTGAAATCTGTAAGAGACTCCCAGATGACAACGACCACACTCTCACCCCTACAATGGAGTCTTGGCTGGTGCCACACCCGAAATTCAGCAAGGCACATTTCTGAGAGTGGAACTCCCCCTCTAGACCCAGCCAGGTCTTTGCAATACATGCCATGTCAACCCTCTCATTTGTGATTAAATCAGAGATGAGGGAGCCCTTATTACAGACTGACTGAGGATTTAGCAGCAGCAGCTGGAAGCCAGGGCCTCTGAAGGTCTGCTGACCAGGCAATGGGAATGAGACCCAAGGGCTGGAATGTGGGACCAGAACAAGACATCAGGCCCGCCTTCCTGTGAGTGGCACACCCTCAATCTCCCACCATATCTTCCCAAACCCATCACCACCATGACATTCCCACCCACCACAAATTCCCCCCGAGGCCCTTACAGTCCCATTCCATGCCCTACGGTTCCCTAAACAGGGGATCCCAACATGCAAGCAAACAGAGTGCCCTGGGCACTATAGCATAAGCTCCCAGAGCCACAGGACAACTCTAAGAACCAACCCTCTTATCCACACAGCAATCAATGCCCTGCCATACTAGCTGCTCTCAACAAACTGGCTAGGGGAGCCTTCAGTCACAACAAAAAATCAAACCATCCCAATTCCCCATTCCAGCTCTCACCTGGGAGGGTACTCCGTTCAAACTGGGGGGGGGGGGGACCTCACTGTCTAAAACCTTATTACTAATCCAACCACCAGGTGGCATCTGTACATCAGATTTATTTGGCTCTAAAATGGCTACCACATTGTCCCTTTCCAACTGTGAAGAAGGAGACAAAATGGTTTCTAAGGAGAGAAAGGCCATGAATTGTTTTAGGTACCAGCCTTCTTCTGCTGCTACTCTTTCTGAGATCCAGCAAATGCCACTCAGACACTCCACAGTGTCTTGGAAGTTCTTTAGGTCCCAGGCCAAATTTAGAAACCACAAAGCACACCAGATCACACCATCCATCACTGTCCCCGCCACTGTTGCAGCGACAAAAATCGCCGCAGCCACGAACACCAACACACATCCACCAAGCATTCCCAGAAGACACAGCAGCCTTCTCACCAGCCTCAATGTATAGTATAAGCCTCCAACAAGAGCTTCCGGCATCACCACATTTTCCGCCTGACCAAAAACCAGCTCTGTGCTGGTCCTGCAATCCTCCTCATCCATCAGAATGGCTCTGAAAAATCTCCCACTGCCAATGTAAGTCCGTGGGAGCAGCATACATATGTGCCTCTGCTCCCCCACAGCACACAGCCCCAACAACTGTACAAGATGTGCAGTCCAGCTGATCCAGCCTGGGAGCCAGTGTGGGTTCACTGATTGAAAAATGGGTCAAAAACAGGTTGATAAAGGGCAATTGAGTGTGGAAACTCACCAATTAGCCTAACAGAGCCTGCAACACATATCCACCACTTTCACCACCATCTTGTCTCCCTTAAGCAATCTCCCATTTTTTCACTGTGGGGTTTGCCTTAAAATGATGATGATGATGACGATGACAATGATGATGATGATGTATCAGATCTGAGAAGGCTGATGGAAAGAAATGGGTCAAGGTGCCACCCCAAAGTAGACTTTGCTAAAACATTATATCTTGTCAGGGCGCGCGGATGGAGCGGCCTGCTTCTCTCCTAGGCACCAGTGATCCACGTACTATGCAGTAAATAGACTCCAAACAGAAGTTATATCAAATATCCTATTTACTTTATATACATACGTATTTACAGATCACTTCCACACGGGTAACAAATGATAAGCACGATACAGCATACAGAGGATGAATGAGAAAATGGGAAATGAGAATGTCTCTGCATATATAGTGAACCTGACCAATCACATTATAGGTCACTCTCGTTATTCACCAAACCCAACCTAACTCTAAGCACCTGTTGTATGAGTCACACATGACACATCATTCCTACAACAATGGCTGCTAATTGGGTGACTCTGCAGAATATTTCACCTTTTACCTAGAAATCAAGCCCCTCTGTATAATTTATATCTAACTGTAAATTCCTGGGTATATCAAACCCCAACATATCTGCAGTCATTCAGGTATTTCAGATCTTTAAGAGCTACTGCTCTGAATTTTTGCATAATTTCGAAGTGCCTACATCTTTTCTATTTGTCTCCAGGAAGACAAAAAACAGTTCTTTGGAGTGGTGCATGTTGATAGAAATAAAGTGTACCACAAAATTTTTAGTTGCAAAATTGCATCAGTGTTAATAAAGTTTCTAAGGAAGACAACAAAACCAATTTTCAGCAATGCTAGGGAGGATTCACCAATTTTAGATAATTACCAAAGAGCTATAATTATTTCTGCTGCTTTCCAAATTCCGTGCTGTCTAATATAAAACTTGTTTACAAGAATGAGTGTATATGTGTGGTTTTCCATCTCTCTGTGTGTATGTATTGTGTGTATATACTATACAGTCAGGTCTAAAAATTAGCAGTAGATAGATTTCAGTCAGATTGATTCAAGGACACACTCTTTGTAGCTGATTCATCAGATTTCAACTTTCATTCCAATCTAGCCATTGTTATCATAGAGGTTCTAATGTCTGTGATATAGATGTATTTGTGTCTTAGTTTAGAGGGTCAGTCTCTACTTAAGATGTTGATAGTAGCAGTGTTACTTTTTCTACTACTGCCTCACATGGCACGCCAGAAAAATGTTAAATGTCAAATAGTGGATCACCATCACATTTTTCACAAGTACCTTCAGCCAGGAGATCTACTCTTTGGTGGCCTTGTAGGTCACACCTTATTTGCCTGCACTCCAAAAAATTTTGTTGAATCACCGCCTCCAACATACCTTGAAACATATCGGTAAGGAATTTGTTTTGCCTTTAGTATATTTCTGAGCAGATTATACTGTATATTACAGAACAATTTTATGGGGGTAATTTATTGCAGGAAGGAATGAATAAATTTTATTGCTTTAAATTTTTTGTTTTAAGGAAATAAAAATCTTATGTGCTTTGCTACTTAAGGGTCAGCTACCACTTTGCATAAAAGGGCAAATGCATGTACAGGTTACTTTAAATTAGGCAATGTATTTTCAATCATTTAGACTAAGTATCTTTTAATTTGTCTCTTCCTTTAAATTAGAATGATTTCACTCTTGTTCATGAAGAATCACTGTATTGATTCAAAAATGATACATGATTATTCAGTTCATAATGCCATAGGCTCCTGTTTGTACATTTTCATTGATTTTTGCATTTGTTCTCTCAGGACTTATTTGATTGTTTGTCATCCAGTCACTGTTGACTCTTAGCAAAAGCATACTGTGACTTTCCCCAGGATGATCTGTCCCCAAGTTGGCCCTTCAGGGCTCCCAATGGTTTACCAACCAACACTGTAATTGAGTCCATCCACCTTGCTGCTTGTCATCCTCTTGTCTTTCCTATCCCCTTTCCCTGCATTATGGACTTCTCAAGGGATCTCGGTCTTCGCAAAAGGAGTCCAAAATCTGATAATTTGGTCATTTGTGCCTCAAGTGAGAATGACATAGTTCATACAATCAAAGATCTTTGTATAGTCAATGAAGCACATATTGACTTCTTTTTAGTATTCTTTGGCTTTCTCAATTATCCAACATGCATCACCAATAATGTCTCTTTTTCTTCTGCTTTTTCTAAAACCTCCTTGAACATCTGGAATTGCCTTTTCCATTCACGGCTCTAATCTTCTTTGAATGATCCCGTGAATTATTTTGCTAGCATTTGGAATTAAGAATGTTGTGTGATATTTTGTATACTGTGTTAAATCTCCTGTCTTTGGTATTGATGTACAGACTGACCTCTTCCATTCTGTTGGCTACTAAATCCCCTTCTGTTGTCACTTTTTGTAGATATTTCATCAATTTCTGTAAGCTTCCAATTTCTTCTGCATCAATGGTTACAATATAAATTTGGACAACAATTTTATTAAACAATATATTATTTATTTAATAGTTCTGTAATGAATACTTGTTAAATTGGACTGTCCACAAAGTATAATTGATATTATTTCATCATTGACTGTATTGTACCCAAGTACTGTCTTTGTTGATTTCAAATTGAATTTGACCATAAAACTCATTAAATGTCAAATTAAAGGGTTGTAAATGAAATTTAATTGACATTATCCAGTTACTGAGTGATTCTACCCAAGTACTGCCTTTGCTTATCTTTCCTGATTTGAAGCAACACTGTTCCTTCTTTCTTTTTCTTGTCCTCAGTAGAAGACCTCATATTCTTCTGACTGAAAATGTCCAATTCCAGTCCATTTCAATTTACTGATGACTAAGATGTCAATGTGTAGCCAATTTATTTCATCTTTCACTATGTTGAGCTTTCCAGATTCCTGCTACAAATGTTTCATCTTCCTATTCTAATTCTCCCTTTGAAGCTTCAGATTTCTTTTCCTACATGACAATATCAAGCATTAGACATCCAAAAGGCTTTAATCTAGCCATGTCATAAATGTCAACTGTACTCAGAATGATCCTCAATATGTCCTCAGTAGCATGTTGAGTGCCATGTGATCTATGGGGCATATCATCTGCCACTATAACATCAAACACTGAATCTTGCCTATCCCATGTGGTTTCTTGTTAAAATTCAGGAGTGTTTATTATTGCTTTCCCCAACATACTGTAGTAGGAAATGATGCTTTTCCCACTGTCACAGAAGTGATCACAAGACTCCAGCACCTTCCTGTATCACTACTGCCCAATAAAGGTGCCTGTTTCCTTCAGCTGGGTAGCTGGGATAACCTTAACACCTAGATGACCCTGCTGGGAATATATCTTCTTGACAATAGTACAGTATGTAAGTGTCCTGCTCCTGCTTATTTCAAACCTCCAGGCCTGGGCTTCCCTAGTAAACGCCCTTTTGGAGGATTGGCCATGATTGGCTAAGTAAGTTGACACCAACATGATGGCACATAATTAGTCAATATAAACAGATGCATTTATGAATTCTAAATCAATTGAGTATGATAGGAGAAAGTGCATTGGAAAATTGTAAACCATCCCCTTATGTGCAAGCATACCTTTAATTTTAAAATAACCTATTCCAAATATTATCCTAGTGAGTTACATTCTTTAGTTTGCTTTAACTCTGTATACTGATATAAGTTTGTTGTCTCTGTTCGTACCAAGCATGCTTCATAAACCATGGTATATACAGTAATTATTAGGCTAAATTAGTATGATACAAAATGGAAATTCCATTCTAGGGTTATAACTCAGAACTACCAGCATATCCTGGCCTTGGTCTTTGCAATAAAGGAAATCAATGAAGATACCCAGATCTTACCAAACATCACTCTCGGATTCCATATCTATGATAGTCATTTGAATACCAGGTGGGCCTTTCGTTCTGCAATGCAACTTATTTCTCCAAAGAAGCAATTTCTCCCCAATTACCATTGTGATATAAAAGACAATCTTCTTGCAGTCATTGAAGGGCTTGACATTGATTCCTCCCATCAGATACCAAGTATTTTTAGCATCTACAAGATTCCTCAGGTAAGATGCATGTGAGATTATAAAGATAATCCTTTTTCTTCCTGAAATATTTTGTGTTGTGTAGGTATCATATTTTTCATAAACATATAGAGCTTATTTGTGTGGCAATGTAACTAATCTGAGAAGCATCAGCCAAGAATATTCTAGCACTTAAGATTCTTTCACTACTGCTAGTGGGGCTGACATTTCAAAAGGTAAAAGAAGAAGAAAATCTTTAACCTCACCTCATAAAATATAAAAGCTAATGAATTTAAATGAATATAAATATAAAAATGATTATTTTACGCCTCCCAGAGTCACCTTTTTTGAGATGGGTGGCAATATAAATTTAATCAATCAATAAAATAAATAAATACCTTATCCACTGTTATCAAAGCCTTCAATCTTCCTGGGAAGGATGAATTCTTTTCACATTTTGTTCCAGAAAGTATTGGTTCAGCAACGAATCAACTCACTACAATGTGGTCACAGCAGCTCCATGGTGAAATAATAATAATAATAAGCAGATTATTATTATTATTATTATTATTATTATTATTATTATTATTATTAATCTTGTTCCATTCCTTTTCATTCTTTGTCTCTTCTCCAATGTCTAATCTGTTTAGCTCTCCTATGGCTCTGCTCCAGTGATGATGGATCACACCCAAGCCCCTTACTTCTTCCAAATGGTCCCAAATGAAGCCCATCAGTACAGGGAGATTCTCGAATTACTTCTCTATTTCAGGTGGACCTGGGTTGGATTTTTCATTGCAACTGGAATTAATTCAGAATGGATCCTTCAAATCATGGTTCCAGAATTTTCCGCTCAAGGAATTTGTTTTGCTTTTATAGATAAGGTCTACAAAGTAGGCCTGGAAAATGAATATGGGAGTATAAGGAAATGGACATTTAACCTATGGAATAGAGTCTTGACCAGCACAGCTAATATATATCTCGTCTTTGGTGATCTCCGCACTCTAATGGTTATCAGCTGGTTGCTAGGTATGCAGGGAGACAGTGAAACAACAGGCAAGATAAATGGTAAAGTATGGATTTTGACTGCTCAGCTAGAGCTTAAGCATTATGGCAGCGAAGAAAATCTGAGAGTTGCTAAGCAGGTCTACTGTGGAGCTTTATCCTTGGATGTCCATTCTAATGGGCTGCCAGGATTTCAGCAATTTGTTCAGGACAGAGGGCCTTCCAATGCGAAAGAAGATTTTTTCATAAGGGACTTTTGGTCTTATGCTTTTGGCTGTACCTTCCCCAACTGGATTCTGAACCATACCAACAGCGATCTCTGCACTGGACTGGAGCGGGTGGAGAACCTTCCTGAAAACCGTTTAGAAAAAACCATTACGGGGCAGAGCTACAGCATCTATAATGCTGTCTTTGCTGTGGCTCATGCTTTGCATGCCATGTATTCATCCAGACTCAAGCACAAAAGAATGGTAGAGAGGGAGAGACTGACATTTCTGACTCAGCAGCCGTGGGAGGTAATGTGAATCTGCAAGGTTCTCTAGAGCTTTATTCTCACTGTTGGGGCCATTACTACCATAAAAATTCTTCTGTAGCGTATTAATAACATTTTAAAGAAAACCTTGTGCACAAAGTGTTTGTAGGAATGTGGGATCAGCATAATCCTTTATTTATTTATTTATTTATTTATTTATTTATTTATTTATTTATTTAAATAAAATAATCCTTTTTATTTTACTATCCATGTAATCCAGCTTTTTTAAAAAAATGGAGAGTTTTGTAAAAGAGAATCTATAGAAGAAAATTGCATCCATTTTAATTTGCGTGCTTCAGTAAGATGTCAAGTTTTTGTACACATAACATTGTATCTATTAACATAAATTCCTTGAGAAAAGTATATAAAGAAATAGGTGATTTCTGTTATTTAAAGGGTGTTTTATTGCCCCTTTAATTAAGTGGAATTTTGGGGGTCTTCACTTCCGCCTTCATGCTATATTTCAGCCTAATCCTAAGTAGGTTTATTATTCCCTGAATTCAATTGAGCTTATTCCCAGGGAAATGCTAAGAATTGTACCTATTAGCTACTTAATTAATTTCTCAGTTAAAATTAATGTAACTCCTACAATTATTCACTGGTGTTCAATAAATACATTCACATCTAGTTTCACAAACTGGAGAGCCAGTTTTGTCTTGTGGTTAAGTCTGGGCTAGAAACCAGGAGTCTGTGAGTTCAAGTCCCGCCTTAGGCATGAAAGCCGGCTGGGTGACCTGGGGCCAGTCACTCTCTCTCAGCCCAACTCACCTCACAGGGTTGTTGTTGTGGGAAAAATAGGAGAAGGAAGGAGTATTTGGTATATTTGCCACCTTGAGTTATTTATAAAAATAATAAAGGCGGGATATAAAATAAATAAAAGAAAAAGAAATAAATAATAAATATATTTCACTTACAGTAAATCTTCAATCTATACTTTATGAAAGTTCTCCAACACAAAATTCTCAAGCACCAACTCTGTAATGCTAACTTTTGAGAACCATTTAATTGAATTCTGAACTACTGTATATGAGTGATGTGTGGCCAGATGCCATTGAACTGGAATGATCAACTCTCATTGCTGGCCATGCTATCTAAGGCTAATGCTTATCACTGCTCATTGAGACAAACTACTATTAAAAAATAGCCGAATTATTTCAGAAGTGACAGAATTCTATCCTATGTGAGATGTCTGGAGCTGGCTCATATATATGAGGGTTTTTTAAAGAAAAAAACCTTAAAGTACATATATGCTTCTGGGTTAGTGGATATACTGTATTTAACAAATATTCAGTTCCTTGTTGTTGGAACCTTTTCTTAAACATTTTTTTTCTGTTTCCATCTAGCTCCTCCATTTTCTGAATCAAGTGTCTTTTAACAATATCGTAGGGGACAAGGTGTCCTTTGACCAGAATGGGGTGTTTCTAACAGAATTTGATGTCATAAACTGGGTTTTGTTTCCAAACCTGTCTTTTACTAGAGTACACGTTGGAATGATCAACTCTCAAGCTCCAGGAGACCAAAAGGTTATTATGAATGAAAATCCCATTGCATGGCACTATCGGTTTAACAAGGTAGGATATAAATGCTAACCTTTGGGAAGTCACCATACAGTATTATTGATAAGGATGTGAGAAATTGTCCTCAAAAGTGACTCAGGATATGTATTTTCACCGAGGATGAATGAATCTCCTTTTAAAAAAAACTCAGTTTCTTTTCTTTTCTCCAAGTTATCTCACAACTTGGCTTCTGAACACAGTATAATATTCTCAGCCAGACATTAGGCCAAGGCAATATTCAAACAGAGAGTTCTGGATATTAATGCCCAAACCAATATTGGGTCACTTGGAAACATCAGGTCATTGAAATGGCTGGCCAAAAATAAAATGTGCTTCCAAACAGAAAAATACTTGACAATGGGTTTGATTTAATACCATAGGATAGCTCTTACCAGAGCAAGATTCAATCAGTTAGATTCTAAAATTGAATACAGTCAATTCCACCAAGTACCATATTTTGAGAGAACATGTGTTTGTGGAACATCAGAAATAGAAGACATTTCAGGTGTCCTATTCAACTGTCAATTATATGCTTCAGCAAGGGCTTAGCACTTACAGATGCAACTTGAGAGAACCATACATTGGGACTCTAACAAAAGATTATCTTATTTCCTTCAGGGCACAACAGATATGTAGTCACTACAAACATAAATGTAGTCAAAAGAACTGTTGAGTTTATAGTCAGGGATGTCCAACAGAGAACATGCTTTACAGAACACATTGGGGTTTTGTACAGAGTGATGAATTCACCTTAACACATACTGTTTTCGAATTTTAATATTTACCTTATTACATATCTCTGCACTCTATTTTATCTAATACTATTTTATCTTACCCTTTATCCTTATTTTATCTTACCTTACTATATTTTATATATTTTATCTCACCGTAGTCTATTTTATCTCATTTTACAGTATTTTACTTTATCTCATTTTATTGCATCTTACTGTGGCTGACGCCCATGCTTTGACAGGCTGCTACTGCTACTGTTTCTTTTTTCAAATGTTAAGTTCAATCTGTATCATTCTGAAAAAGGTGGTGATTTTAATGTTCACCCAAAAACAAATTTTCACCTCTATGTCTTCAAACATACAGATTTCATGCATATTTCTGCATTGTTTCAGACCCAGTTTAATGTAAGAGTTAAGCAGGTCTTAGAAAACAGGAGATCCTGTGTTCTAGTCCTCCCTTCAGCATGAAAGCTAGCTGGGTGACTTTGGGCCAGTCACACAATCTCAGCCAAACCCACCTCAAAGAGTTGTTATTGTGGGGAAAATAGGAGGCAGGAGCATTAGGTAAGCCGCCTTGAGTTGGACAAAATAAAGATGGGATATAAATCTAATCATAAATAAATAAGTTGACATCCTTGTCTAGTACCATTGTAGAATAACAGAGGAGATGAAGAAAGGCCTTTGACCTTCACTTTCCATTTGGGGGTCTCATAAAGAATCTAGAACAACTTTATAAATATAAACCCTTTAGTCTGTGGCTTGAATCATGTCAACTGGATTTAAAAATAGAGTGCAGAGATATATAATAAGGTAAATATTAAAATTCGAAAACAGTATTTGTTAAGGTGAATTCATCACTCTGTACGAAACCCCAATGTGTTCTGTAAATCATGTTACTCAGACTGAAGAAGCTCCTTGGATAAGGAGTGAAACGTTTCTACTGAGAAAATAGAAATCCAGTTGACATGATTCAAGCCACAGACTGTTCCACCTGGATGACTGAGAACCTTCATCGACATAAACCCTTTAGGAAATCCAAATTTGGCTAAGGAAACTTACATATGATATCCATTTTTTTTTACCACAAGCTATTCCCCATCAAGTGACAAAATTACAGCTTTGTCTTCTCTGTTTTTATTGAAATCAGCCAAATATGCTACCAGCCAAACATATTGTGACACATGCCTACTTTTAATAAAGCCCACTAAATCATTCTTCACCACTGAAGAAATTACTAAATGAAGTCTATTAGCTAAAACAACAGTTTAATTTGTAATATCAACATCAGTCAATGTTAAATAAAGAAGATAAAATACCATTTTGCAAAACTGATTGATTTGTACACAAACACACAGAGACACACACTATAGATAAAAGTTAGCAGCAAATACAGTATATCAATAAATATTTTATACAAGTCCACAGTAAATTCATCCAATCCTGGTACTTTAAAATTACTCCTATTCAAAATGATATTTTTGATCCCATCCATAGTCAAAGGAAAGAGTAGTTATAGTTGTTTTAAGGAATCTTGGTATGGAATATCAATTTCAGCTTTAAAAAAGCATCTATATCTTCATCAGATTAGTTCTAAATTTTAGTGTATAAGTCAGCATGCATTTTTTGCTGCTGCTGTTGTTGTTAAATGAAAATTTATATCTTTCAAACTATATATCTTATGATTCCCGTATTTAATGACTGTAAATTTTTTCTAGCTTTTGATCTGACTTGTAGCTTTATAAGTTTCTCGTTCAACAATTAAGTTCTTTTTGTAATACCTTCAAAATATTGCAATGTGTCAAAAATCATCTGCCTTACATATTCCTTGCCATTCAATAAAGAGTCATTGAAATACCAAATTCCAGATAGCTTAATAGGATGTTGAGAGTACAAAAATGAAATGGATATGAGCTAATATGTAAGGGACATCAAAAGAGCTGATTTGCATCTCATGAAAGAATGTGGAAGGAGCCTAAAATAATGAAGTTGCTTTTTTAAATTATTTTTATTCTTCTTTCTTTTTGTTGCTGTTATTTTTTTTCTTTTTTCTTTTTATTAAATAAAGAAAGTATATAGAAAAAAGGGGGCACGATGGCTCAGCAGTTAAGATGCCAGGCTTGTCGATGGGAAGGTCGCAAGTTCAGATGTTCGAGACCCTAGCCCCGCATGATGGAGTGAGCTCCCACACTCGCCCCAGCTCTTGCCAACCTAGCAATTCGAAAGCATGCAAATGCAAGTAGATAAATAGGTACCACATTGGTGGGAAGGTAACAGCGTTCCATGCATGTCATGCCAGCCACATGACCGCAGAAGCGTCTTCGGACAACGCTGGCTCTTCGGCTAACAAACGGAGATGAGCATCAGCCCCTAGAGTCAGACACAACTGTGTGGGGGAACCTCTACCTTTATAGAAATAAGAAGAAAAAACCCTTTAATCCTATCATGGAGAAGGCTCAGTTATGCTGCACATTCTGAAAGGAAATTAGTAGAACAGGATAATTTGGGGTCAGAACGTTTTCACCTAAATCACTTCTCCAGTAATAGGGAATTGAATGCCATGTTCTCCTCTGGACTGTAAAGATTCTAAACTTATCCTTGTGAAGGTTTTTGTTGGTTAATGGTTTCCCCTCTCATTGGTGAATTAGGTGCAACCTCTCTCCGTCTGTAATGACAAGTGCCAGCCTGGTTACAGGAAGCAAAAGAGAGAAGGGGAGCCCTTCTGCTGCTATGACTGCATTCCCTGTCCAGAAGGCAAGGTTTCTGCATGGGAAGGTAAGAGCGGCAGTGCAATTATTCAGAGCATGTTAGTTACCAATGCAGTGACATTGCATGGGATTCCTGTCATCTCTCCATGCAGATCCCTGTATTCTCTATCTGGGTAGCTCAGGAAAGAGCTATTAAATGGATCCAAATTGTTGGGCTTTGGGTAAATTGGACCTAATTCTTAGTGAACAGATGCTCAGGGTAAGGAGGTTCCACAAAATAACACTCTAAATGAATGTTCTCCTGCAGTACCTCCAATGTGGGGAGAAGAGAGGAGAATCAGAGAAGTCGATAGATTCCGCATAGGGTTTTATGTATTTCTGTGAGATACAGATAAGTCTTCTGATATTGGGCTCCTCTAGCAATGGTTCATCTCTGAAGGGAAAAGTGTTTCTTACAGAAAATTGCTCTTCCTCAGTAGCAGACTCTTGATTAACCTACATATAAAATAGTTTTATGTATCAAACTTATTTGTAACTAAGGCTAGATTATGGTGCCCCCTAGGAGCTTAACCAGAGAATGTCAAAGATATGGAAAAGTTCCAGAATGTATTTAAACAAGCGATCCAGATAGGCAGACAGTTCCCAAGGGAAAGTACAAACATAAAGCTGAAGGTTCAAATCAGCCGATTCAACGTGTAGGAAAATTCTAATATCTTCAAATTTAGTACAAAAATAATAACAAGAAGACAATTGCTTACTCTCAATCCTTCTTGATATTTGGAAGGAAAACGAAGTCCAAAAGTTAAAAAAGAATTTTTTAAAAATGTAATCCCAAAAATAACGATAGGCACCAAGAGAGACAGCTTCTCCTTACTGTAGAAAGCCTCACTTAGGTTACACATACTTTAAAAAACACAAATTTAGTGATTTAGAAAAGGGGTGGGTGGACTTAGTGTCCCTTTAAGGCTACAGCGTGGCTTAGAAAATGATGACAGCCCTGCCTCCCTGTTAGCTCTTACCAGTCGAATGTGAAACACTGTTTGCAATCTTCTGGATGCTAGCAGCCATCCGGAGGACAGATGTGATGATTCCACATGTTCTCCTTTATTTGGAGAACATTTCTGGGCTTCAGGAAAACCTGCCTGAGACCGAAAAATATTGCCGTGCTGTCATTTCTGCCAGTTGAGCCTGTAGGCACAGCTGCTCAGTCTGCTAGGGTCCCCACCGGAAGTCAGCAATGGTTGATTTTTCAAGGGAAGAGTGCTTCTTGCAGAAAATTGCAGTTCCTCAGTAGCAGACTCTTGATTATCATTCATATCAACAACCTCAGTATCAGACTTTTGTGTAACTGAGGCTAAACTTCTCTTTTCCAGATATGACTGCCTGTGTTGAGTGCAAAGAAGATCATTATCCAAACAAGTTTCATAATATTTGCATCCCCAAAACTGTAACATTTTTATCCTATAATGAACCTATGGGAATCGGTTTAGCCACTGGTGCTCTTTTCTTTTCCTTGATCACTGTTGTCTTGTTAGTAACATTTATAGTGCACCACAACACTCCCATTGTCAAAGCCAATAACCGGGACCTCACCTACACTCTTCTCGTCTCCCTCCTGCTCTGCTTCCTTTCTACATTGCTTTTTATGGGGCAACCTCAGAAGGTGATGTGTGTCCTGCAACAATCAGTCTTTGGTATCGTCTTCTCAGTGGCTGTTTCTTCTGTATTGGCCAAAACCATCACTGTGGTTCTGGCATTCATGGCCACCCAACCAGGAACAAAGAGGAATAGGTGGATGGGGAAAGGGATGGCCAGTTCCATTGTTATTTCTTGTTCTTTTATTCAAGTTGGCATTTGTGCCATGTGGCTGGCATCCCACCTCCCATTCCCTGATGCTGATATGCACTCAGGAAGGGGTGAAATTACCCTGGAATGTAATGAGGGATCCCCCATCATGTTTTACAGTGTGATTGGGTACATGGGCTTTTTAGCTATTGCCAGCTTCATTGTGGCTTTCTTTGCCAGGAATTTACCAGACAGTTTCAACGAAGCGAAATTCATCACTTTCAGCATGGTAGTGTTCTGCAGTGTGTGGCTGTCATTTGTCCCAACCTACCTGAGCACCAAAGGAAAATACATGGTTGCTGTAGAGATTTTCTCTATTTTAGCTTCCAGTGCTGGATTGCTGAGTTTCATATTTTTCCCCAAATGGTACATTCTTGTTGTGAGGCCTGAATTGAACAACCGGGAGCATCTTAAGTGGAGAAACCACTGAAGAAGCAAGGAAGATCTCTCGGCAAGCCACATATGTTACATCCCTTCCAGGTAAAACACAACATGATACAACAAATTTAAATCAGTGGACATGCACTGAAGTAGAAGTCTTTAGAAAGATATGAACATTCTCTGTAATTTCTGGTTCCCATTTTCAGACAGTTTAACAGAACAGCAGTAGAGTATCCTCACATTCTTCTAAGAGATAAATGTACTTTCATTAATTGTATAGGTTACAAAATTTGCAATCTGCACTGATGTTGAAAGATTTCCCACCATGACCAAAGGCACTGCACCCTGAAAGTACTCCTGACCCTTGATTATGCTGAATTGCCTTTAAATCAGTTGGACTGGATGGGCTGAGACATTTTGGCAGCACCTTGCAAGATATTCCATCCACACTTCAGGTTGCCATGACCTCTCATTTGACAATTCCACTACTGCTGTACCGTCCAAAGTTTCTGTTCTAAAACAACAATTTTCAGTTGCTTTTCTTCCTGGGGATGGGCCTTTCAAGACATATATACTTTTATATGTATGTACCTCCTTGCAGTCCAAGGGACTCTCAAGAGACTTCTCCAGCACCACAGTTCAAAAGCATCAATTCTTTGGCGCTCAGCCTTCCTTATGGTCCAACTCTCACAGCCATACATTACTACTGGAAAAACCATAGCTTTAACTATACGGACCTTTGTCGGCAAGGTGATGTCTCTGCTTTTTAATATGCTGTCTAGGTTTTCCATAGCTTTCCTCCCAAGGAGCAAGCGTCTTTTAATTTCATGGCTGCAGTCACCGTCTGCTGTGATCTTGGAGCCCAAGAAAATAAAATCTGTCACTGCTTCCATTTCTTCCCCTTCTATTTACCAGGAAGTGATGGGACCAGATGCCATGATCTGGGTTTTTTTAATGTTGAGTTTCAAGCCAGCTTTTGCACTCTCCTCTTTCACCGTCATCAAGAGGCTCTTTATTTCCTCTTCACTTTCTGCCATTAGGGTGGTATCGTCTGCATATCTGAGGTTGTTGATATTTCTCCCGGCAATCTTAACTCCGGCTTGTGATTCATCCAGCCCGGCATTTCTCATGATGTACTCTGCATATAAGTTAAATAAGCACGGTGATAATATACAGCCTTGTCGTACTCCTTTCCCAATTTTGAACCAGTCGGTGGTTCCATGTCCGGTTCTAACTGTTGCTTCTTGACCCACATACAGGTTTTTCAGGAGACAGGTAAGGTGGTCTGGTACTCCCATCTCTTTAAGACTTTGCCACATTTTGTTGTGATCCACACAATCAAAGGCTTTAGCATAGTCAATGAAGCAGAAGTAGATGTTTTTCTGGAACTCTCTTGCTTTTTCCATGATCCAGCGAATGTTGGCAATCTGATCTCTAGTTCCTCTGCCTCTTTGAAACCCAGCTTGCACTTCTGGTAGTTCTCAGTTCACATATTGCTGAAGCCTAGCTTGTAGGATTTTTAGCATAACCTTGCTAGCATGTGAAATGAGCGCAATTGTACGGTAGTTTGAACATTCTTTGGCATTGCCTTTCTTTGGAATTGGAACGTAAACTGACCTTTTCCAATCCTGTGGCCACTGTTGAGTTTTCCAAATTTGTTGGCATATTGAGTGCAGCACTTTAACAGCATCATCTTTTAGGATTTTAAATAGCTCAGCTGGGATACTGTCTTCTCCGCTAGCTTTGTTGTTAGTAATGCTTCCTAAGGCCCACTTGACTTCACTCTCTAGGATGTCTGGCTCAAGGTCAGTGACCACTCCATCGTATTTATCAGGGATATTAAGATCTTTCTTGTATAGTTCTTCTGTGTGGTGCTGGAGAAGACTCTTGAGAGTCCCTTGGACTGCAAGGAGGTCAAACCAGTCAATCCTAAAGGAAATCAACCCTGACTGCTCATTGGAAGGACAGATGCTGAAGCTGAAGCTCAAATACTTTGACCACCTAATGCGAAGAGAGGACTCACTGGAAAAGACCCTGATGCTGGGAACGACTGAAGGCAAAAGGAGAAGGGGACGGCAGAGGATGAGATGGTTAGATAGCCTCACCGATGTAATGAACATGAATTTGAGTAAACTCCGAGAGACAGTGGAGGACAGGAAGGCCTGGCGTGTTGTGGTCCATGAGGTCACGAAGAGTCGGACACGACTAAACGACTGAACAACAACAAAAATATATAAGCACACATATATAACATTATATAATACAAAGTTACCGTATTTTCCGGCGTATAAGACGACTGGGCGTATAAGACGACCCCCAACTTTTCCAGTTAAAATATAGAGTTTGGGATATACTCGCCGTATAAGACCTCTCCTGGCCAAGTGCAGCCGCTTGCCGGAATGCAGCCCCCAGGGAAGAGCAGGAGGACGAGGGCGGGGCGGCGTACTGCATTGGGTCTCGTCCCAATGCTAGGACTGGCAGTGTGAATACAAAACAGTACAGTGAAAGGAAAGAGAGGAAAGTAGTGGTATTGCTGCATTGTTCTGATCATGAAATTACATTAATGCTCCAGCCTTGGAAGGTCCTCTCCAGTGTCTTGCTGGCTCCTATCCCTTTCATATATTAATCTCCTTAATGCACTGAGCAAACAGACGTTAGAATTATAAAACAGGCAGTGGGCCCTGTCATTCCTCTGACCTATGTTTTAGGCTTCATACTATTCACCAATTGCACATATGCATACACACACACACACACACACACACACACACTTACTTGAACAATTACTGGTGCAGGAAAAAAGGTCATCTTGACAGGAAGGTGGTCTCATGGCATATAACAAACTTCCATTAAAATAAAAAAGATATGGGAGTTGGATAAGGAAAAAAAATTAAAACCGTTAACACTTTTGCTGTACCTTTGTCTGCTCCATAAAAGAAAGTGAAATATTTTTTTACTTGAGATAACAAATGAGGAGTCATTCTGTAATACTCCCTACCCCAAACCTAGAGCTGGGTAATATTTTATAAGGGCCAATCAAGCAACGTTCTTAGGTGCCTTTTTGGTTAGCCCTAATAAAGGTATTATGACCCAACAATTGATTGATTGATTGATTGATTGATTGAAACATTGAGATTTCTAGCAGGCTCAGAATAAATACAAGTAAAAATATTATTTTGTATTTTAAAATGCAACACACAAACATATCCAAAACAGCACCAGAGAAATATAAGTGCAGTGATAAAAATGTCATTGTTTAAAATGGCAACTGATAAAAAATTAATGATGATTAGACTTTAATCAGTGGCATTTAAAAGGAAGGTCATCACCATCTTCCAGACTGTTATTAGTGAGGAAGCAAGACAACACTTCTTCAAAAGGGAATTTTGACCGCTGCTCTTGCTGACGCTGCTTTTAGCGTCGCTGGTGAGGTGAAGCGAGGCGCCCGTTGAGTGTTGTGGGCGACTTTGGAGCCCGTCGTGGAGCCAATGCATTTTGCCCCCTCCATTCCCAAGGCTGCTCTGAGGGAACGGAGCTCGCTCCCCCCCCGCGTTTCTCTGTGGAGCGACGGGACCCAATGCAGTACGCCGCCCCGCGCTCGTCCTCCTGCTCTTCCCTGGGGGCTGCGTTCCGGCGAGCGGCTGCACTTGGCCAGGAGAGGTCTTATACGGCGAGTACCATATTTTCCGGCGTATAAGACGACACCCGGCGTATAAGACGACCCCCGACTTTTGAGAAGATTTTCCTGGGTTAAAAAGTCGTCTTATACGCTGGAAAATACAGTAAATTGAATTTATATGTACAAATGTAAAGCATATGCAAGCATGAACAAGCAGCTTTAAAATGGGGGAAAAAAATGAAAAATCTTTCCCTGCATTTCCTCAGCTGTTCCTCAAGGAAGTCTGCTGAAGCTACTGTGGCAGAAAGTCTTTCTAAGTGACATAGTGGTTATAGCACTTGTCTGACATGCAGAAAGTACCGAATTTAAAATTCACTAGAAACCTAAGAAACCTAAGAGGCTAGCATTATCATACCATCACCCAGGACTGTGTTTCTTAAAATTTATTGCAATTATATATTTTGGAATCCAATCTATTTTGACAGTGTTTACTTCAGGTAAGGTTATTTTTAATAAACTGTTTTATTTATTTATTTTTAATTCAAATTTATCACTGCCCATCTCTCCCAACCGGGGACTCTTTACATGTTTTACATGTTAGATGTGTTCTGCCTTTTATAGAAAAGTTTTAGATTAGGACAAAATTATTAGATTAGGAAAATCTTCCTTCAATAATTGATCACAAATTGAATCCTGCTTTAACTGACAATTATTTGAATATGGGGGGCGGGGCTTTAGGGCAAATAAATGTATAAAACTGCAAATATGTTTCAGAGGCTACTCCCCCCCCTTTTTTTCTTTTTTTTTTCCTTTGCGTTTTTGTTAAACTTTTTCCACAGTCCCTGTGAAATCATTGGCACAACTGAAGATTTATAAATAAATAAATAAACAAATAATAATTCCCCTTCTTTAATACCTGGGAATAGGTCCCTGACATCTTTAATAGCTGGTGCACCAGTGACAAATGCAAGAGGTATATCAAGCCCAATGACAGTAGAGGAAGTGATAGCTGAATTTGTGCATTTTATGTGGTTAAGATGCCAGGCTTGTCAATTGGAAGATCACAAGTTTGGAGGTTCGAGACCCTAGTCCCACGTGATGGAGTGAGCTCCCACACTCGCCTCAGCTCTTGCCAACCAAGCAATTTGAAATCATGCAAAAGTAAGGAGATAAATAGGTACCACTTTGGTGGGTTGGTAACAGTGTTCCGCATGCATCATGCCTGCCACATGACTGCTGATGTGTCTTTGGACAATGCTGGCTCTTTGGGTAACAAATGGAGATGAACACCGGCCCCTAGAGTCGGACATGACTGTGTGGGGGAACCTTTACCTTTACCTTTACCTATGCAACCTCTATAGTTTCCAATCCTATGCCTAGATGAGGGAACCTCTCTGATACTATGGCTTGAAAAAAATTGGGGTTTTCACAAGACAATGATGCTGAGAACTCTCTCCCCTGTAATGCACTTTTCACACCTGAACATTTTTTGAGAACCTGGATGATCAGTGACTGCATGCTATCTTCTCAAGAGACAGGGGGTCCTGGTCCTTGGAGTTGATCTCTTGACTTACATGGGGGGTCAACATTGCAAGATGGCCGAGAGAACATAGGTTTGTAATTCCCGCTCCCTGTGTACTGTGATGGTATCGGGTGCTATGTCCCAATAAAAGCTCCTCACACAAGATTATGCAGAATGAACTTTAATAAGGAAACACACAAGCCCTAACATCGGTGAAGATCTGAATGGTCCTTCCCACCAAACAATTGAGTTTTTTGAGGTTCCTTCCCCTTAGTTCTACTTGTGTTGCCAATGCTGTCAGTTTCCTTCTCGGCGCCTCTCCCGTCTCACCAGTGAATGATTGTGTTTCTTGATACTGAAAGGTGTTAATGATCGGCCTCCATCTGGGTGCATTCCTCCTCCTTGTCTCCCAGAGCCGATACCTCGATGTTTATTGCCTGGTGTACGTGTCTAGGTGGAAGGTTCCAATGGGGAACCTTATAGTACATGGGTTGACATCACAAACATTCCAAAGGAGCAGGGTTTGAACTGAGATATTCTGTCTGCCATCTTGCCAATGATGGCTCCCTATCCCTTGCAGATACTAAGGTTGAGAGGTGAACTTCAAGGAGCAGGGAAGACTGGCAGGTTATGAGGAGTGGCTGCAAATTTACAACACAATGAAATCTAAACCCTACACTAACAAAACATATAGTATGACCTGTGAATCATGTTGCAGCTTAATGTGATGGTCTGGTTCATACAAGTACTTACTCATACAAGGGGCGCGGTGGCTCAGCGGGTTAAACCGCTGAGCCGTTAGTCTGCCGACCATAACATCGGCAGTTCGAATCCTTGTGGCGGGGTGACTCACGTGGGCCAATTTGCTGACGTCCTTCTCGGAGGGTCGCCCTCGGACCAAGAAGAAAAAGCTGGTTCCCGTGGATGGCGGCTGAGGACGGCAGAGGATGGCGGATCCCAAAAAAACAACAACTTCCTGGACGTCAGCAGCTGGCTCAGAAGCAAAGGTTCCTGGGACATGTAGTCCAACCTGCGATTGAAGAGCCGGTTCCCTCACCCCTTCCCTAATCACGCGGATAATATATAATATGATGTATAACTGTATGTACTGATTGTAAGCCGCCTAGAGTCCTCCATTAGGGAGGGGATAGGCGGGGTATAAATAAGATTAAATAAATAAATAAATAAATAAATAAATAAATAAATAAATAAATAAATAAATACTTGTATGACAGTTGTGTTCCCATAGCACACTGAATCACAAACCACAAAACCCCATTTTAGCTTAGCCTCGTATGTTGTGCAAACTGAGACAATGTCATGAGAAATGTTATTCTGCATGCATTGGTTCTTCATGAATGTGCCATCACTGCTGTGTATTCCCAGAAAATATCCCCTCTCAAAATACAAACAAAAGAATCAAATGAAATAACAATTTTTTCCTTATTATTTTTGCATAGGTGATTCCTTCAATCTTTATTAAGCAATCATTTTTTATTTATAAAGAAAGACTGAATTTAGGTTGATGTCAGCTCAATGGAGCTTACAAATACAAAGATATATTCTTGGATATTAGCCACACAGATTTACATGCCAAATACTTTGATACTGTTGGACAAAACTAGTACGTAATAAATGGCCCTTCAGCATGGAGGTTCCATCTTGTCAGAGGCTGCAGAAATTAATATTATCAATTGTGGGGAGGGGGGGATGTAGGAAAATCAAAAGCAAGTGAGCTGCTTTAAATGATAAATCCTCAGTCTGACATCTAATGACTATATTCAAAACAATTAATGAATTGTCTTGAATATACACAAGTGTAACCAAGAAAATAACAAATGGATCATAGAATAAATCAAACAGTAATCTAGGTTGAAGTCCAAAAGACCAGGCTCAGATTACTGTATTTTGGACACTATGCAAAGACTTAGCTGTCCTGAAAAGTCTGAAATGCTGAGAAAGGTGGAAGTAAAGAGAAGACAAGAACGACCAGCAGCAATGATACACTATTGGAAGACTTGAAGAGCCAGGTTAAGGGAGGTCATCCTGGAGAAGGTCTGTCCTTGTGATTGCTAGGAGTTGACACTGACTTGAGGATACATAATAAAGCAATTGAAATTACCTTTCCAACAAGGAGAGATTGGAGACTGGGGGACAGGTATCTAAGGCCAATGAACCAAGTATTACATCTTTAGTAAGGGACATACCCTTTTAATACATCAGCCAGCTGTTATTCCCACTTATTGCTGCCTGTCAAAAGGGAAATAGCTGCCCTAAACCAGTCTACTGGATGACAGCAGAACAATGTACTTTGTTAACTGGGAACGGTTTCAGCCTGTCGGACCCGAGGAAGTGGACAGAGTTCTCCGGTCTGTAAATGCCACCGTCAATTAGATCCATGTCCCTCCTGGCTAGTGAAAGCAGCTCGGGAGGTGACTTGTAGTGGGGTCCAGACGATGGTTAATACATCATTGGGGGAGGGGGTGTTTCTGGCAGCTTTTAAAGAAGTGCTGGTGCGCCCTCTCCTCAAGAAACCATCGCTGTACCCTACTGTGTTGGATAATTTTCATCCAGTCTCCCACCTTCCCTTTTTGGGGAAGGTGGTTGAGAACGTGGTGGCATTGCAGCTCCAGAGGATTCTGGATGAAACGGATTATCTGGACCCCTTTCAGTCAGGTTTCAGGCCTGGTAATGGGATGGAAACTGCATTGGTCACGCTTATGAATGATCTTTGGCGGGAGCGAGATGGAGGTAGTGCATCCATTCTCGCTCTTCTTGACCTCTTGGCGGCTTTCGATACCGTCGACCATGGTATCCTTCTGGAGCGGCTCAGGGAGTTGGGGGCGGACGGCATTGTGTTGTGCTGGTTCGCCTCCTTCCTCCAGGGCCGGTTCCAGTCGGTGTTGATTGGGTACGAGAGATCCAGCCCGCGGGCCCTCTCTTGTGGGGTCCCGCAGGACTCGGTACTCTCTCCGCTCCTTTTTAACATCTACATGAAACAGCTGGGTGAGATCATCCGCCTCCATGGGGTGAGATATCATCAGTATGCTGATGATATTCAATTATACATCTCCATCTCGGGGGAAGTAAGTGATGCAGTTTCTACCCTGCCCAAGTGCCTGGGGGCTGTAGGGGCCTGGATGGGGAAAAACAGGCTTCGACTGATCCCTAGTAAGATGGAGTGGCTGCGGATTAATGGCCCCTCAATATCTAGGAAATTGCCATCTTTAGTTCTGGATGGGGCAGCACTGCCCCAGACAGACCCAGTGCATAACTTGGGGGTCCTCTTGGACTCATGACTCCTGCTCAAACAGCAGGTGGCAGTCGTGGCTAGGAGGGCCTTTGCACAACTTCGTGTTGTGCGCAAGTTACGACCTATCCTAAAACGAGAGGCCCTTCGAACAGTCGTTCATGCCCTGGTTATCTCACATATAGACTACTGTAATGCGCTCTACATGGGGCTACCCTTGAAGAGTATCCGGAAGCTTTAGCTGATCCAGAATGCGGCCACACGGAAGATCTTGGAAGTCCCTTATCGGACACATGTAACACCTGTGTTATGCGAGCTGCACTGGGTTCCAGTTTGCTTCCGGGTGCAATTCAAGGTGTTGGTTATGACCTTTAAAGCCCTTCATGGCATGGGGCAGGTTACCTAAGGGACCGTCTTATCCCCATTACATCATCCCGTCCCATCCGGTCATGCAGGGAGGGCATGCTACGGACCCCATCGGCTAAAGATTTCCATCTAGCGGGGTCACGGAGGCGTGCCTTCTCTGCAGTAGTGCCTGCCCTGTCGAACATTCTCCCCCCAGAGTTAAGACAATCTCCTTCACTCCTGGACTTCTGGAAAAGACTCAAGACTTGGCTTTGCCAGCAGGCCTGGGGCGGGAAGAAGAGTATACACTCTTGGGGATGGCTAATACACTAGGTTGGCCCTTAAATTACCCTTTCCAATGTTTTTTTTTAAAAAAAAATATTACCATCTTGATTTTATTATATTATTGTATTTTAAATTGTTTATTTTAACATTTATTAGACTCTATTTATATGGCATTAGAGTTTATGTTAGATTGTAAACTGCCCAGAGTCCCTTTGAGGGAGTTGGGTGGTGATAAATAAAATAAATAAATAAATAAATAAATAAATAAATAAATAAATAAATAAATAAATGAGAAGAAATGAAGATGGTTCACCTCCCTTATTGGCCTGGTACAGGCTTGGATGTAGGTATATACCACACTTGGTCAGTTTCACTTTTTGTTTTGCTCTATTGGCACTCTAGGCATTATTTCAGGCACTTCATTTCCCAGAGGGCCTCAGGAAACAAAGGAGCCAATTAGAATAGGCCCCAGGAGAAACTGGGCAATCACCTGCAGTTGTATTCAATGTTGCCAATGGTTCATCTACGACCTTTTTGGTGTCATCTACCAGAGATCTGAGAAACTCCACAAGTGCCTTCTGAAAATCACTTGCATTCATTAGGTGCCTGGGTGGATCACTGTTTAGTTCCCTTCGCACCATGCAGGTGTCACATGGGTAGCTATCAATCTCCTACTCAAATATATTGTTTAATTTTATATTTTATGCTATACAGGGGGACCATAATTGTTTTATGCTACATGAATATATTAATGTGTGGGAAGAATATTAAGGAAATAGTAATATTTCATTTCAGGAGTTGTTGTGCTCTTCCTTTTTATTAATCTATTTTACTGTATATGGTTATTACAATTTTTTTTAGAAATAAATAAATATTAAATAAAAGTTTGCTATCAGTTACCTTTGGATCATGATATCATTTGATCATGGCAATGGGGTGATAGAAACCCCTCCTTATCTGAAAAAAATATAAGGCCTGCCCAGAGATAAAAGTGAGGTCTTTGTTTGATGGCCTACATGCATAGAGCTGGAGATTACTTGAGACAAGCCCACTGAATAATCCAATGGAAGGATACAGTAGCCTTCTGTCCAGCCTTAATCCCTTCCAAGATATTGCCAGAGGTTTATAGTTCAGACAGGTTTTTTGGCCATGATGTTGTATTACAAAAGAAGGCGGTCTGAGAGCGATGATTGAAAGAAATGGGGCAAGGGTCCTCCCCAAAGTATACCTTTATTTGATTTAATTCTCCGCTCTTATTGCGTCCGCAGAATGTCGCCCGATGGCCCTGTTTAAGATTACTAGATCCCTTTTGGGTCGGATGGACTTGGTGACCCATTTACAGAGCCAGTCGGAAGAGTTTGCTGAGCATCTACAGGACAAAATCACTCAGATTCATTCCAAGTTAAACTCTAAGCGTGAGGCACAATCTGGGGATATGCCAGAGGTATGTACTTACCCTGTTACCTGAGAACAGTTTGATCCTGTTGGGCCTGATGAAGTAGACAGGATCCTCAGGATTGTAAACGCCACCACTTGTCATCTAGACCCGTGTCCCTCCTGGCTGGTAAAGTCAGCCCGGGAGGTCACATGTGGTTGTGTCCAGGCGATGATTAATGCATATTTGGGGGAGGGGGTGTTTCCGGCAGTCTTTAAGAAGGTGCTGGTGCACCCCATCCTCAAGAAGCCTTCCCTGGACCCCACTGCTTTAAAATTTTGTCCGGTCTCCCACCTTCCCTTTTTGGGAAAGGTGGTTGAGAAGGTGGTGGCGCTGCAACTCCAGAGGATTCTGTATGAAACGGATTATCTAGACCCCTTTCAGTCAGGTTTCAGGCCGGAATATGGGACAGAGACTCTATTAGTTGTGCTTATGGATGATCTCTGGCAGGAGAGAGACGGAGGGAGTGTATCCATTCTCGCTTTCTTGGATCTCTCAGCAGCTTTCGATACCGTCAACCACGGTATCCTTTTGGGACGGCCCAGGGAGTTGGGGGTGGGCGGCATTGTTTTATGCTGGTTTGCCTCCTTCCTCCAGGACCATTCCCAATCGGTGGTAATAGGAGAGGAGAGATCTGACTTTTGACCCCTCTTGTGTAGGGTGCCACAGGGTTCGGTTCTCTCTCTGCTCCTATTTAACATCTACATGCAGCCACTTGGCGAGATCATCCGTCACCACAGGATGAGGTACCACCAGTATGCTGATGATACCCAGTTGTACATCTCCGTCCCGGATGAAATAAGTGTTGCAGTCGACACCCTATCTCAGTGTCTGGAGGCTGTAGGGGCCTGAATGGGGAACAACAGGCTTCAGCTGAACCCTGGTAAGACGGAGTGGCTGTGGATTGATGGCCTCTCGATTTCCAGGAAGTTGTCATCCTTAACTCTGGATGGGGTGGGACTGCCCCATTCAGATTCAGTGCGAAACTTGGGGGTCCTCCTGGACTCACGACTCCTGCTCGAGGAGCAGGTGGCAGTCGTGGCCAGGAGGGAATTTGCACAGCTTCGGGTTGTGCGCCAGTTGTGCCCCTTCCTGGATCAGGAGGCCCTCCGAACAGTCACTCATGCCCTTGTCATCTCCCATATAGATTACTGCAATGCGCTGTACATGGGGCTACCCTTGAAGAGTATCTGGAAGCTTCAGCTGGTCCAGAATGCGGCTGCACGGGTAGTTCTGGGTGCTATAAGATCAGCACATGTAACACCGCTACTCCATGAGCTGCATTGGGTACCAGTTTGCTTCCGGGTCCAATTCAAGGTGTTGGTTATCACCTTTAAAGCCCTACATGGCATGGGACCAGGGTATCTGAGGGACCGTCTTATCATGATCACATCCACCCACCCCACCCAATCATGCAGGGAAGGCATGCTTCGGATCTGAGATAGCACCCGCCCTGTGGAATATCTTGCCCCCTGAGGTGAGATGGGCGCCCTCGCTCCTGGCTTTCAGGAAGTCTGCCGCCTTGCTTGGAATGAAGGAAATAATAGTTCCTCCTGGGCGTGGTTGGCTTAGTAATACCCTCCTTTTAAGAACTTTCCATCTTTGGATTTTTCTATTATTTTAGTGGATTTTAATTGTATAAGTTTTAATTGTTTTTATGATATCGTTGTAAAGCGCCCAGAGTCTACTGTTGTAGAGATGGGCGGTGATAAATTTGAATAATAAAAATTAATAAATACCTATACATGATATATCGGCAATCATCCAAGGACTTTAGTTTAAGAGCTGCTGATTGGAAGATTTGCCTATTTTCTATTTGAATATATCCTTTCAATTTGTCTCCAGGAAGGAAAGAAAAAAAAGAGTTCTTCGGAGTGGTCCATTTTATTAAAAATAATGTGTTTCTAAAAAGTTTTAGAAACTTTTAGAGAAGTTTAGAAACTTTTGCAAAACTGCATGAGAATAATGCAACTTCAAGGGCAAAATAACACAGCTAATTCCTAGCAATGCTACGGAGGATTCATCAATTCTAGGTAACTATAAAACAGCTGTAATTATTTCTATTGCTTTCCAATCTCCCTGTTGTTTTTATGAAAACTTGTTTACAAGTATAATAGTATATGCCTGTGTGGTTCTGTGCTTGTGTGTGTCTGTGTGTATTGTCTGTACATAAAGTCAGGGCTAAATATTAGGGAGAGATAGGATTCAGTCAAATTGTTGTAAGCATAAACTCTTTGTGGTTTAGTCATCATAGTACAATTTTCATTCAAATTTAGCTATTGTTACCATAGATGTACCTGTAGATGCATTTGTGTTTTAGTTTAGAGGGTCAATTTGTACTCAGCATGTTGATAGTAGTAGCATTGTTCTTTCTGCTGCTGCCACACATGACGTGCCAGACGCATGTAAAGTTTCGAAATGTGGATCACCATCACATTTTTCACAAGTACCTTCAGCCAGGGGATCTACTCTTTGGTGGCCTTGTTTCTCCCACCTTCTTTGTCTCCAGTCCAAAGGTTTTTGATCAACCACCACCTCCAACATACTTTGAAAGCTACCTGTAAGGAATTGGATTTGCCTTCAGTATGCTTCTGAGCAGAATATATGTAGCAGACCAACTTTATGGGTATGATTCATTGCAGCAAAGAACGGAGTAGAGTCTATTGCAAGAAATCAAGTACAGAAAGCAAAACTATTTTTCCTCCCCTACTCCTCCAAGAAATATTAATTATATAGCCAGCATTTAATATTTTTAAATCAAACCAAAATATTATAGACTTAATGATGTAAGCCTAACGTTACTTAAATACATCAGAAACTTTAGATGATAGATGATAGATAGATAGATAGATAGATAGATAGATAGATAGATAGATAGATAGATAGATGATAAATAGATAGATATGGTTAAAAGTCCATGTAAAATTTAGTGTGAATCAAGCTCAACTCCCAGAGATTTCACGTACAGTTTTTTAAATTTTCTTGGCAAGTGTGTAGAACTGGTCCAGCCATGCCTTCCTCTAATCTATAGCCTTTGGATTCCCTGATTGTAGCATTTTGGGGCGTTTGGGCAATATCAACTAGCTGTCTGGATAGGGATATATCAACAGATGCATTTCTGAATTCTAAATTCAAACGGGGGGTGAAAGGAAAACAGCTTCTATATATTAGAAAATTCTGTGACTCAGAACTACGAGCATATCCTGGCCCTGGTCTTTGCAATAAAGGAAATAAATGACGATCCCCACATCTTACCCAACACCACTCTCGGATTCCATATCTATGATAGTCATATGAATGGCAGGTGGGCCTTTCGTTCTGCAATGCAACTCATTTTTCCTAAGAAGCAATTTCTCCCCAATTACCATTGTGATACTAAAGACAATCTTCCTGCATTCATTGAAGGACTTGACATTGAATCCTCCCATTGGATACCAAGTATTTTTGGCATCTACAAGATTCCTCAGGTAGGGTTTATGTGTGGATTTAGAATTTATTTAGAAGTGACTCAATTGTCCTTTTCCCTCATCACATGTTGGTGTGTTCTGTAGACAGAGACAGATTTATTTCATTCTTCGTAAATTCTCCAAATACAAATCTGTTTACCTCTCCTATGGCTCTGCTCCAGTGACAATGGATCACACCCAGGCCACTTACTTCTACCAAATGGTCCCAAACGAAGCCCATCAGTGCAATGTGATTCTTGAATTACTTCTCTATTTCAAGTGGACCTGGGTTGGATTTTTCACTCGAATGGGAATTAATTCAGAATGGATATTTCAAGTAATGGTTCAAGAATTTGCCACTAATGGCATTTGTTTTGCTTTTATAGACACAGACCACCACAGAGGCATAAAATTGAACATGGAAGTGTAAAAAAATGGACATTTTAACTATGGAATAGAATCATGACCAGAACAGCTAGCATATTTCTCCTCTTTGGTGATCTTTGCATTGTAGTGGACTGGTTACTTTTTATTGAACATGATAGTGAGAAAACAAACAATGTAAATGGTAAAGTGTGGATTTTAACCACTCAGCTAGAGCTTAAGCATTATGGCATAAAACTGGATCTGAGAGTTGCTAAGCAGGACTACCATGGGGCTTTATTGCTGGCTGTCCATTCCAATGGGATGCCAGGATTTCAGCAATTCATTCAGGAGAGAAAGCCTTCCAATACAAAAGAAAGTTTCTTCATATGGGACCTTTGGTCTTATGCTATTGGCTGCACCTTCCCCAACTAGGTTCTGAACCATACCAATAGCGACCTCCACACTGGACTGGAGAGGCTGGAGAACCTCCAACATACTTTGAAAGCTACCAAAACGGTAACCTTATTATCCTATAATGAACCTATGGGAATGGATTTAGCCACCGGTGCTCTTTTCTTTTCCTTCATCACTGTTGTCTTGTTAGTAACATTTATAGTGCACCACAACACTCCCATTGACAAAGCCAATAACCGGGACCTCACTTACACTCTTCTCGTCTCCCTCCTGCTCTGCTTCCTTTCTACATTGCTTTTTATTGGGCAGCCTCAGAAGGTGATGTGTGTCCTGCAGCAATCAGTTTTTGGCATCGTCTTCTCAGTGGCTGTTTCTTCTGTATTGACCAAAACCATCACTGTGGTTCTGGCATTCATGGCCACCCAACCAGGAACAAAGAGGACTAGGTGGATGGGGAATGGGCTGGCCGGTTCCATTGTTATTTTGTGTACTCTAATTCAAGTAGGCATTTGTGCCGTGTGGCTGGCATCCAGCCCCCCATTCCCAGATGCTGATATGCACTCAGTAAGGGGTGAAATTACTCTGGAATGTAATGAGGCATCCCCCATCATGCTTTACAGTGTTATTGGGTACATGGGCTTTTTAGCCATTGCCAGCTTCATTGTGGCTTTCTTTGCCAGGAATTTACCCAACAGTTTCAATGAAGCCAAATTCATCACTTTCAGCATGGTAGTGTTTTGCAGTGTGTGGTTGTCATTTGTCCCAACAAACCAGATCACCAAAGGAAAATACATGGTTGCTGTGGAGATTTTCTCTATTTTAGCTTCCAGTGCTGGATTGCTGAGTTTCATATTTTTCCCCAAATGGTACATTCTTGTTCTGAGGCCTGAACTGAACAATGGGGAGCATCTTAAGTGGAGAAAGCACTGAAGAAGCCAGGAAGATCTCTCAGAAAGCCATATCTGTTATATTCCTTTTAGGTAAAAGACAACATGACATAAAAGATTTAGATCAGTGGACATGCAGTGAAGCGGAAATTGATAAAGATATGAACCATCTCTTTAATTCCAGGTTCCCATTTTTCAGACAATTGAGCAGAACAGCAGTGGAGCATCTTCCCATCATTCTAAGAGTTAGAATTCCTTTCAGTAATTGTATAGGTTACAAATTTGGCAGTCTGCACTGAACTTGAAAGGTTTCCCACCACTTCCACAAGGCACATTCTCACTGCAACCTCAAAGTACTCCTAACCCTTGATTATGCTGATTTGCCTCTAAACCAGTTGGGCTGTTTGGGATGAGATATTTTGGCAGCATCTTGGAAGATATTCCGTTGACATTTCAGGTTGCCATGTCCTCTCATTTGAACATTTCCCTACTGCTCTACCCTCCCAAATTTCTTTTCCAAAAGAACAATGTTCAGTTGCTTTTCTTCCTGGGGATGGGTCTTTCAGGATGTACATACTTTTATATGAATGTATGTATATATAGGCACACACGTATAATATTATATAATACAAAATTAAATTGAATTTATATGGACAAAGCTAAAGTATATGCATGCACAAACAAGCAGCTTTCAAATGACAAAAGTAAAGAAAAACTAAAAAACTTTCCCTGAATTTCCTCAGCTATTCCTCAAGAAAATCTGCTGAAGCTACTCTTACAGAAGGTCTTTCTCATTGGCATAGTGATTGTAACACTGGACTGACATGCAGAATGTACCCAATTCAACATTCACTAGAAACATGAAATAAAGTATTTTTCTTAGGCTGAGATAAGTAATATTCCACTTAAAAAAATAATATATAGTCTGCTAGTGTACCATATGAAATCATCCTGGCTGATTCGGAACCAGTTTTGTTCTGCACAACAGGCACATTTTATAACCATTATTTCAACTGGAAGAACCAAGAAAAAATAAAAAATAATAAGGTGCAGGAGACTGTATTCAGGGAAAGCTGAGAAAATGAGGTGATGGGCCCTTAGTGCCTCACCAAAGTATCCAAAGTGGAGGCATTCGCCTTGAAGAAAGCAAAGCCCATCAGGCAAAACAAATGGCGGTATGATGGCTAACATAAGCAGGAAAAGACTTCTTTGAAGGCGGAAGAGATGAGATGTTTACTTGGTTGTCATTTGGAATCTAAATGGATATTTTTGCTTCTGCTTTTGTTTTCTTTTTATTTGAGGGTCAACAAGTAAACCAACATCTATTGTGATTTCTTTATAGTGGAAGAAAAATGTCTCTTGATATTTATTATCAATAATGTATTCTCTTTTTCTTTATTTTTGTAAAAAAACTAGAAAATATATCAATAAATAGTTTTCAAAAATATCATTTGCAAACATAAGAAACATCCTTTCTTTTAAACCAGATGTTTTCCTAATATTTATACAGACATATAGTATTTAAAATAGAAATGTAACATTCTCAATATTATTTAGTGCTTTGTACAAAACAATATAAGTTAAAACAAAATTATTTTAAATAATTAATACTATTAATACATGACATTTTGTCCAACTTAAGCCTAATGTTATGCATTACAGAGGTCATCATTTCTTTCTTTCTTTCTTTCTTTCTTTCTTTCTTTTTCTTTCTTTCTTTCTTTCTTTCTTTCTTTCTTTCTTTCTTTCTTTCTTTCTTTCTTTCTTTCTTTCTTTCTTTCTTTCTTTCTTTCGCCAAAATAATGCTTCTGAGTTTAGGGATTCTCATGTAGCAGCTATCTCAACTATCTAAGCAGTTGTCCTTTTCCTCGCTTGGTCCGGCTGCCCTCTGCAGCCACTGTGCAATCCCACAGAAAAGATATTTGTCCTTTAAGAGTTGCACAGAAGTGCTACATGTGAACCTATATGTGCACTGAATCACCTCTTTGCCCTCAACATCTGAACTCCTGCAATACTGTAATATAGAAGTACTTTTCTTGGCAACATAGAAAAGTCTGTGGTGATGCTGGAGGCTGAATGTGAGTTCTGCCTTGTTGTTGTACTTTCTTGGGTATGAGGATCAGAAAGCATCTTTCCGGATGCTAACTCCAGAAAGGAAGTAGGAAGCTAAGAAGGGGGAAATGGGATTACCCCTCCTAGCTATCCTTCTGAAGATGCTAATGACCAAATCCACTTTAGAAATGCCTGGTAAGATTACTTCATGAAAGCAAGGATTGTCAAACCTCCAGCAGGCTACTGAAATACTGGAATGTATTGGTACATTTTGAAACAACTCACCTCTTCCATGATGTTATTATATTAGTACAATAATTTAAAGGACACAGCAGCATTTAAATTAATAAAACTAGACAAGCCCTAAGGATTCCAACCACAGTATTAACACACTTTTATATATTGGACTGTAGAGTACCACAATACAGTTCTCATGGAATCATTCAATGTGTTATTGAACAGGATTATATATTCCAGAAGTTCAAAAATGAAACTATAATAAATAACGAGTCACGCAATTTAGTTTTTGAGATGTAAAGGCAATCAAATTATAAACAATTGACAAAGGGGGAGGGAGTAGAGCACAAATAATACCTAAAGCTAAGCATTTTTGATTCAGTGGGAGAGAAGCAGAATATTTAGAGAGTATCAATGAGTTCAATGGGAAAAAGGCCTGAAATAAAGTTCTGGAATTCAATTTTTGTGGTATTGATTATTCTATTGATAATAATCAATAGGTGCTATTGATGCTGCACTCATCTTCTGCTACTCATGTTTCCCTCCCTCTGAAAGCTCCCTAGTTGCTCACACTTCCAATGTTAAAAGGACTGATAGGAGGAGTTCCTTCATTGGAAATTTATTAAGTGTGGGAAGCCAGGAGAAGCTGAAGACCATTGGACATTGTAATAACATACGAAGGGAAGAATAGTCCTGCTGGATTAGGCCATGACTCTGTTTTAGTCCAGCATTCCCTTTCAGTGGCGAGTCAGATCCTTCTAGCTTGTTCACAAGCAGGAGGTAGAGTCATATAGCTTTTCTATCATTGTTCATCTGCAGCACGTATTTGAAAACAATAAAGGGTAAGGCATTCCCACACATTCCTTGGCAACCTCTTGGCTAAGTAAGTTCAATGTCATTACAATACTCCTATAAGAATTTGACTGTAAAGCCCTTTTTGTCAAAATCAAATCTTTATTCTTCATATCCTCAGAAGCAAACCTTCCTTCCTTTCATTGAGTGAGGGCAACAAAGAAAAGCTGCTAGATAAATTTTCCCTATAATGCTATTCTTAAACTTATGCTATTTCTTTAAATCCAGCCAATATTCCATTATTCCCCACATTCTCTTGAATGGGGTTAAATCTCTTTTGTATATAAGCATGCAAGATAGGCCTCTTAGAGACCTGTATCATATACTTGTTCCTGATTTTCAGAGTATGAGTGCACAATGTGGTGCTATCTATCAGGATAATGTATAAGGCCTGAGGAAACTTAGGGATTAAATGAGAATAAGTGAACAAAATGTTCAGTGAAAAATCAACATATTCAGAGTCAACAGAATGCAGTCCTGTTATAAGGAAAGAAGATAGCTCAATGGGACCGGCATGTAGAGAGAGTGACTTACTGGCAGGAAGCACCTCTGCCATCAATATGGCCCAGCACTGGGCTAGAGTTATATAAATGTTATATTTTTATTAAATGTTTTAACTTTTTAACTTTTAATTAATATTTTCCCTTTTTTATTTCCTGCATTTCTGACATGAAACGAGACAAGACCTCAATGGGAAGCTGTAAAGGCTGGAATACTGAACAGTTATCATGAACATGTAACAGCAATATTCCATCAGCTATTCACAGTGACATTTTTCTGCAGAAAAAGAATAGGTAAATCTACTAGTATTGGTTTCTATTACTTTCTAATTGTTCTCTATTTCTGTATTCAGTACAGGTTGGTACAGTTGCTGTACCTTAAAAACATTCCAAAATGGTACACACAGTTGGAAATAATAAATATTAAATATAAAAATTCAGCTTGTAATATAACAGTAAATAAAAGCATACAATCAAATATCTATTGGAAAGGTGAAAGTTTGAGAGAAACAGTTAGGACTTCAAGAGCCATATATTTCTAAGTACGAACAAGCTCTCTTATTGTGAAATTCACTTAAGTCAAATCCCTATCAATTTGTAGAATTTTTGCAACTGACTTTATTGCAACAGAAACATTTATTGGGATCCTTCCCCAACAAATTCCCCAATGAATAGGATACAACACTCAGAACTATAGACTCAGAATTTCAGAAGTTAAAGTTTGAAAACATTTGGAGAATGCCAAATTAGGAAGATTTTATGCATGGACATTTTTTCTGTAGCCCCAATAATGCTTTTCCAACAACACAAGAGACAACTCTACACATGGACATCACCAGATGGTCAATACCGAAATCAGATTGATTATATACTTTGCAGCCAAAGATGGAGAAGCTCTATACAATCAGCAAAAACAAGACCTGGAGCTGACTGTGGCTCAAATCATGAGCTTCTTATCGCAAAATTTAGGCTTAAATTGAAGAACGTAGAGAAAACCACTAGACCACTCAGGTATGACCTAAATCATATCCCTTATGAATATACAGTGGAAGTGAGGAATAGATTTAAAGGATTAGTTCTGGTAGACAGAGTGCCTGAAGAACTATGGATGGAGGTTCGTAACATTGTACAGGAGGCAGCAACTAAAACCATCCCAAAGAAAAAGAAATGCAAGAAAGCAAAGTGGCTGACTGATGAGGCTTTACAAATAGCTGAGGAAAGAAGGGAAGCAAAAGGCAAGGGAGAAAGGGAAAGATATAAACAACTGAATGCAGAATTCCAGAGAAGAGTAAGGAGAGATAAGAAGGCCTTCTTAAATGAACAATGCAAAGAAATCGAGGAAAACAATAGAATGGGGAAGACTAGAGATCTCTTCAAGAAAATCGGAGATATCAAGGGAATGTTTTGTGCAAAGATGGGCATGATAAAGGACAAAAAAGGCAGGGACCTAACAGAAGCAGAAGAGATTAAGAAGAGGTGGCAAGAATACACAGAAGAACTATACAAGAAAGATCTTAATGTCCCTGATATCCACGATGGTGTGGTCACTGAGCTTGAGCCGGACATCCTAGAGAGTGAAGTCAAGTGGGCCTTAGGAAGCATTACTAACAACAAAGCTAGCAGAGAAAACAGTATAAATAGCTGAGCTATTTAAAATCTTAAAAGATGATGCTGTTAAAGTGCTGCACTCAATATGCCAACAAATTTGGAAAACTCAACAGTGGCCACAGGATTGGAAAAGGTCAGTTTAGGTTCCAATTCCAAAGAAAGGCAATGCCAAAGAATGTTCAAACTACCGTACAATTGCGCTCATTTCACATGCTAGCAACGTTATGCTCAAAATCCTACAAGCTAGGCTTCAGCAGTATGTGAACCGAGAACTACCAGAAGTGCAACCTGGGTTTCGAAGAGGCAGAGGAACTAGAGATCAGATTGCCAACATTCGCTGGATCATGGAAAAAGCAAGAGAGTTCCAGAAAAACATCTACTTCTGCTTCATTGACTACGCTAAAGCCTTTGATTGTGTGGATCACAACAAACTGTGGCAAAGTCTTAAAGAGATGGGAGTACCAGACCACCTTACCTGTCTCCTGAGAAACCTGTATGCGGGTCAAGAAGCAACAGTTAGAACCGGACATGGAACCACCGACTGGTTCAAAATTGGGAAAGGAGTACGACAAGGCTGTATATTATCACCGTGCTTATTTAACTTATATGCAGAGTACATCATGAGAAATGCCGGGCTGGATGAATCACAAGCCGGAGTTAAGATTGCCAGGAGAAATATCAAAAACCTCTGATATGCAGACCATACCAGCCTAATGGCAGAAAGTGAAGAGGAACTAAAGAGCCTCTTGATGAGGGTGAAAGAGGAGAGTGCAAAAGCTGGCTTGAAACTCAACATTAAAAAAACCCAGATCATGGCATCTGGTCCCATCTCTTCCTGGCAAATATAAGGGGAAGAAATGGAAGCAGTGACAGATTTTATTTTCTTGGGCTCCAAGATCACCGCAGACGGTGACTGCAGCCATGGAATTAAAAGACGCTTGCTCTTTGGGAGGAAAGCTATGGCAAACCTAGACAGCATATTAAAAAGCAGAGACATCACCTTGTCGACAAAGTTCCGTATAGTTAAAGCTATGGTTTTTCCAGTAGTAATGTATGGCTGTGAGAGTTGGACCATAAGGAAGGCTGAGCGCCAAAGAATTGATGCTTTCGAACTGTGGTGCTGGAGAAGACTCTTGAGAGTCCCTTGGACTGCAAGGAGGTCAAACCAGTCAATCCTAAAGGAAATCAACCCTGACTGCTCATTGGAAGGACAGATGTTGAAGCTGAAGCTCAAATACTTTGGCCACCTAATGCGAAGAGAGGACTCACTGGAAAAGACCCTGATGCTGGGAAAGACTGAAGGCAAAAGGAGAAGGGGACAGCAGAGGATGAGATGGTTAGATAGCATCACCGATGTAATGAACATGAATTTGAGTAAACTCCGAGAGACAGTGGAGGACAGGAAGGCCTGGCGTGCTATGGTCCATGAGGTCACGAAGAGTCGGACACGACTAAACGACTGAACAACAACAATAATGCTCCTCTAATTTCTGTGTCTGTTTCTTGAGACAAGTCATTTCAGACCCAATTGTCCCTTGTTAGACCTGGAAAGATTCAGTTCAGATGTGATAAACAAATGGAGCACAAGGATTTCTCAGGTATAAAGTGATGATTATCAGTAAACCACTAATTAATCCTGCTCTTTGTCAAATACTCCTGTGGAGTTTCATTATACCTTAACAAAAGGATATTTTAACAGAACTAAGGATCTGAGACTCACAAAATTATTGTTGTGAGGTCTCAGATTCCCTACGTTATATATTCCAGTGTCATAGCCTGAAAATATTAAGATGCCTATTCAGCCAAATTATTTTAATCATGGCAGTTAGAATTAAAGTGCTGTAGATAAAAAAGAGATCTGATTTAGATTAATTATTTGTATTTGTGCTCAATATGATGATACTACTGATGCTGCTACTTTCTCAAATAGATTGCCACAGTTACATTCTCAGATGTCATGTCCATGATCCACAGCTTCCAGTTCACAAGTATTATCAGCCTGGAGTTCTCATCATTGGTGTTGTTGATTCTCTGGCTTTTATTATTTCTGATCCTCTTGCTTTTGATGTAGAACCTCCACCAGTGGTATACACAGATCTTAGGTAAGGAATTTCCCCTTGTTTTCTTCTTAAACCTACAGCCTAAGGAGGGTATTTTCCATAGTCCACTAACTGCTTACCAAGACATAAGTTGCTTCTGAGTAGATATACAAATAAGTGGGCTGACAGTAGATTAGTTACTTGGTTTTAAATGCCTGTAAATGTTTTTCCCTAGCAATTTTTTCTGTCATTCCACTCCCTTTTCTCTTCTGCACTTACTTATTTTATCTTCTTTGTCCTGAAATCACATGTATACTGTAGCTGTCCTAGGAATAATTGATTTGATTGTTTACCACATCAAACTTTGCAGATTTTCATTGTACATGAACAGAAGTAGAGATCTTTCCCAGTCTTCCAGTCATTTTGTAATCAGAATCAGCTGATTCCAGGATGTCTTAAAAACAAACCTGAAGTTATTAGCACCAATTATGATCTCTCCCTATCTAGATCTTACCACTCTGATTTTCCCCTTTTGGGCAATACAGATCAGCACTTTACACTTCTGGGGAGTAGGGCTCTTTTTGAAATGAACTCATAGGTAGAACTTTAGGTCTCATGATCCCTCCTTTTTAAAAGGCATCATGAATTATTTCACTTTTTGGCAAAATGTAATAAAGCAGCCTTGCTGTATTTGGGGACCCTCCTTTGCATTTCTACTGAATGAACCCTGCACTTCTGTGCCCAATATCTTGGCCTGATACTACTGCTACCTAGGAATGTGATTCTCAATACGCATTTGAAACGGATAATTAAAATATTTTTATACAACGAATGAAGAAGAAAAAAAGAGTTACTGAGAACTGATAGGAAGTACTCTACCAATGAATACTTATGAATACTTATGAAGTTAATACATAACATTGACAGAGCTTGGGTTTTATCTTTATATAACTTCCAGAGTAAGATTAGTTTTAATAATAATAATAATAATAATAATAATAATAATAATAATGATGATAGTAATTCTTTCGTATCCAGATCAAACCTTAAGCTGCCAATATCACTCTACCTTCCTAGCTTTATCATTGGCCAGAAACAAATCATTTTTACTGCATGCTATTGGTAATAATCGGCAGGTTAGCAGGTGGGCCGAATTCTGTATCTCTCCACACTCATTAAAATCATTAATAATAGTAATAATAATAATAATAATAATAATAATTTTAATTTAAAAAAATATGGAAAGGAATGTGTTATAAACTATAATGTACCCTTGTGATGCAGAATGCAACTCTTGTTCTAGCATCCTCACTAAACATTACCAGCACATTCTGGCTTTGGCATTTGCAGTAAAGAAATAAATGAAAATTCCCAGTTGCTATAACTTACATAACTTCACCTTGGGCTTCCACATCTATGACAGCTATTTCAATGCACGGAGGGCATACCATGCCACAATGCAGCTAATATCTACATCAGATAGATTCATCCCCAACTATAAATGTGGCAACCAAAATGACTTAATAGCAGTCATTGGGCGACTTGATGCCCAAACTTCCCTTCATATGGCAAATATTTTGGATATCTATAAAATTCCGCAGGTAAGATAATAGTTTTTCTCTTACAGAATTGTAGTGGAATTAAGCTTCATCACATATTTATTTATTTATTTATTTATTTATTTATTTATTTATATTTATTAAGAATTTTTCATAGAATAAAGGACAAATCGAAATAAAAGAAAGAAAGAAGGAAGGAAGGAAAGGAGAAAGGGCAAGAAACGAAACAAGTGAAGAAAAAAATGTAAAGTTAAGAAATATAATGACCTTTGACCTTCTTTTTAACAGATAATTACCATCTTGTAGCCCCTCCTCCCTCTTAGATATTATACAAGCCCCTTCAGCCCCTTATAGGCTTCATTTCATTCATATCCTTCCTTATTGCATTTTACTATTCAAGAGGCTGAAATAAGTGGATCAGGAGTGACATGGCAGATCTTAAATTTTGTGTAGATGGGACAGGCTAGGGTAGGATTATTTATTTATTTATAAATAAACATTTAAAGTACAACTACTTATAGAACTACTCTAGTTTGTAGATACATTGGCTGGAGGAAATTAGCACAGAAACTACTCAAACTGAATTACTTGAAGAATGGTAAAATCCCTTCAAGGTCAAGCTCAACTCCTGGTCACTTTATGAACTTACCTGTGTAATTTTCATGGAATTGAAAATATAGAAATGGTTTGTTTTGCCTCTCATTTTTCAATTCTATCCTAAAACCCTGGGAATCCTGATGGCCTGTCATTCCTGTATCAAACAAATTGGTCCCTGATTATGTTTTTGATAACAGTAAACTTTGATTAGGTGCTCCACCCTAGCTGGGCAATTGAGCTAATATACTGTTGCCAATTTTGATATGGCAAAATGACTAAGATTCTACACTGACAAAAGTCTGCCAAATTTCTATCACAACTCCTCCATGGAAAAAATGAAAAATAGAGGAGAATGAAATGTGTATCATGTGGTCTTCTCTAAATGTTCCAATAAAGGCAATGAAACAATATATTAGGCTCATTTATTTTCCTTTTCATTAGCATCAACAGAAAGAGAAATATCTCCATCATCTTTCCCTCTAGAAATATTACTGTTTAGGCTATGGCATAACTCAGCTTCTCAGAGGTCCCTTTCACATTTTACCTTGTTAACACCTAAGTTCTGTCCATAATTCTTTACTGTGACTATGGCTGTTGAAATGCTGGTGCAGTTATTATGCAATGTTGTGATATGCATGTATACATTATATGACTGGAAAGTATTTTAAGCTATATGTTATATATAGTAAATGCATTTGCAACCATAGGTTTTGGCAGAAATTCATACAGTATAACATTGCAACAATCCATATTATTTCAATTCATCTCCCCTACAATTAGTATCACTATCTGTGAACATCTGTATTTGTATCTTCCTTGTGGCCATTTCAAACAATGCAACTTGTATTGATTGACTGATTGATTGATTGATTGATTGATTGGATTTATCACATCCCAACTCCCCCAAGGGGGACTCTGGGTGGTTAACAACAGAATTAAAATCACTAATATACATTTATAAATAAAATTGAATACATAGTAATAAATAAAATGTTTTGTTACATGTTCATCTACATCGGTCATTAGGAAATAGATTTTTTCTTCTATGCTGGACTGATTCTGTCCAGTTAAGAAATACATAATAAATCTTTCTCTGTGTTCCTGAGATAAATAATGGATCAGATCTTCCACCTGTGAATGATGACAAATGCATAAAAGGCATCTAATTGGTAATCCCTTGTATTGTCCATCCAAATTGGCTATTGGTATTATTTGAAAATGAAGTTCTGTGAAAGCTAGTCTCAGGGGGTGGGATGTGAGAGCCTGCAAATTAGATAACATTACTTTTCCATGTGAAAGGAATCAATACCACTTGTCCACCTTAAGCTAGTGAAAATCGTGAGAAGAGTTTTAAACAAAAATTCTCCCATCCACTACTGTTAAGTTTTTGGTGCATGTGTTCTTTTGCCAAATAAACATCTGGTATGAGAACTAGTCTCCAATAATATAAAATTATTATGCTTTATTTACCCTTAAATAAATTGATGGAAGGCCCACTTCTAATCTTAGCATCACTGCCAGTGTACTTGGGGGTAAAGCTAGAATAGATCTCATGATTTTGAGTGAGATAATGGACAGCATCATGGACACAGACATTTTAAGCTCATTAGTATCTGGGATGATACTGAGCCCAGTAAACAGTGCCAATGGCGAGAGGTGATGTGAACTGTACTTTAATTTTATCTGAAGATACACAGGTTCTCCATCATTGTCATAAACCATCATACATAATATTTCTCTAAATATGTGAAAAATGTAGTAGGTTTGAAAGTTTAGCATTTTAGAATTTGCTATGCAAATGCTATTACTGATCTGTTTCCCTTATTGAATTATATTCAGATCATTTATGGATCAGCTCCAGAGATGAATGATAAACCTCCAGGTCTGTCTTTCTACCAGATGGCCCCTAAAGATGACCTTCAGCACTCTGGTATCCTCTCTCTGCTTCTCTATTTCTCATGGACATGGATTGGGATCATTACTATGGATGATGACAGAGGAGAAAGATTTGTGCATACTGAAATTCCAGCATTTGCCAGTCAAGGCATCTGCTTTGCCTTCATAGAAATGTTCCCTAGCATAAATTACTCTACTGAACTTGGAAACATGATAAATAAAGGACGAAAAATGTATGAAATTAGCATGGCCAGAAAAGCCAATGTAGTGGTGTTCTATGGAGTATCTTATTCTGTTTTGTTTTTGATATGGCTTCCTTATGTTTCTGAATTTGGGGTACCAATATCATATATACATCAATTAAAAGGTAAAGTATGGGTAATGACTACTCAGATGGAGCTCAGTATTTTGAACTATCAAAGGAACTGGAGTATAGAAATGTTACATGGTACCCTGTCCTTTACAATCCACACCAAAGAACTTCATGGGTTTCAAGAGTTCATTCAGACTCAGAAACCATTAAGTAGCAAAGACGATGGCTTTATGGTGGACTTCTGGCAACATGTCTTTAACTGTGGATATCCAAATAGAATTCATGATAATATTGTAGGACTCATTTGCACAGGCAAGGAGAAGCTGCAGAATGTTCCTGGCCCTTTTTTTGTAATGAATACAATTGGCCACAGCTACAGTGTATACAATCCTGTCTATACTGTGGCCTATGCCTTACATGCCATGACCACATCAAGGCTCAGGCCAAAAGCAAGAATGGATCGATCCAAAATGATGCACGTTTTACAGGTAAAAGGCTTCAAGTCTGAAGTTCAGGAACTTGATAGAAATTTTGTTCCTAGCTTCTCGATCTGTTCTCCATAAAATTGCATTCATAGTCTTGCAGATACATTGAAGATGAACTTGAATTTTAAGGAAAGTTCATGCTGAACTCTAATATTTAATGCACATCTTGGTATTGAATAAAATGAAAGGTGTTGGAAAATGTAAGTGATAGTGGCAGTGCCTTCCATAAATATCGGCAAATTTTATATTACACATGTAGCGGAGAGCAAAGATCTTAACTCTATTAAAGTAAGCCTGTCACTTCAGCTAGATAGACATGATTTTTTCAAACATTCCATCTAATCTGTGAGCAGAGAAATTGAGTGGGCAACTTTTGCAAATCTCTATAAAAGAAGGAGAACTTCTCCAAGAATTCCTTAAAGTAGGATTTTCCCTCAGTTAGCACACAACTGAAAGCATTTGCTCATCATGGCTTCCCTGATGCTAGGAAGTCACAAGCTTCGTGTAAAATGAAAGGAAGGAAAATCCCACTGACTTTATGACTTTTCCTTTTCAATGCAGCTTCATCACTTTCTCAGAGGTGTCTCATTCAACAACACTGTTGGAGACTATATCTCCTTTTTTGAGAACAGGAGGTTATTGGTTGGAATGGATGTGACCAACTGGATTACTTCCTCAAACCAATCTTTTCATAGAAAGAAAGTTGGGAGAATGGCTCATGAAACTTCTCTAGGAGGAATGTTGACCATCACTGAAGATGCCATAGAATGGCACAGCTGGTTTAACCAAGTAAGTTCCACTGCCCTTAATTTTAATGATTAATTCTAATAAGATTTGGTTAAAAAACTGAAAAAAGTACTATAAACACACTGGTATAACAATTTAAGGTCTACTGAAACAATCCCTGGAGCATGTTTTAATCTTTCTTGATTTCTGTTGTCTCTTAGCCATGTCTTCATGTGTGTTCTGCTCCTGACTGGGAAGTTTGTAGCTATGCCTGGCTATGTGAGTGATTGTCATGGCGTGAGCACCTTTCCTGTCCTCGCAGTGGAAGCACTGGAAAAGATGTACTCTGCTTTGTCTGTACCTTTTTGCAATGCTGTAACTGTATATACAACTTTGCTTTTATTTATAGTAAAGCCATTTTAGCTTTGAAAAGCTCCACTCTGTGTGTTTTCTACTCTGCGCCTTCATTTTTCCCTATAAGCCAGCATTATCCAACAGCATCATGCTTCCTTCATAATAGCTTTGCTCCTATAATTGCTACAAGAACTCTTGATTTCATCGAAATACTGCTGACCTGGATCTGCTCTGGCTTTCTTATAGATTCCCCTATGGGTGGAGGACTATTAGTCAGAGACTGCAGTGTATTAGGTGGGTTTGGTGTATCTGATTGCTGGCTCTGTCTCCTTACTGGGGCAACACTCCCTTCTGGTAGTCTTCCTTATCCGAAGAATGCTTGTAAGACTGGCTCATGACACCCAAAGACACACAGACATAGAGAGTATATGTGTGCACACACTTACTCATATACACACTCACAGTACAATTGCTTGCAAAGCAAGAGTCTTGATTCTCTTCTAATGATCCTGCATCAGTTCCTGTGTGATGGTATAAAGTATCTATTTTATATAAATCTGCACATCTGGTAATTTATTTATTTATTTATTTATTTATCAATCAATCAATCAATCAAACAATCAATCAAATTTATCACCACCCTACTCCCCCCAAAGGGGATTCTGGGCGGTTTACAAAAACTCAATTAAAATTGAATACAACTTACACATAGGATAAATACAATAAAATATAAATAGTATGAAAACCAGTTGGGTAAGTTCTTTACCTGATTTTGAGCGTAAGGGCCATTCTAGGTCAAATCTAGGGTGCTAGTCATCCCCAAGCATGGGGTAACGCTATCCTTTTACCACTTTACCTCAAGCAATCGGTAGGTGTTTTTAAAAAAGAACTGCAAAGGCTGGCCAGAAAACATGGTCTGCCAGAGTTAAAAATAATAAAGTATTTGATCTATTAGATATCTTGTTCATTGATCAAAAGCGTAGGTAGCACAACAAAAAATTTAACAAAGAAAAATTATATTGGAGGCCACTGAAAATCCTTTCCAAACATCAAAATGCTTTAGAGTTCATGTACTTGTTCATTTTTCAGTAGCAATCAGATGAAAAGTAGGAGGTCCCACCTACATGGTAGCATTTTGACAAAGGAATGTGAACTCTTTAAAAACTTACTCTTCTGCAGCCTTAATAACATAAGGAAATGGACAAGAACCAACAAGATTTTGAACCTGTGATTAATCTCAGAGTTACTCTCTTCTTACATTTCTAACTAGGTCCGGCCAACTTCCATATGTACTGAGCATTGCCAGCAGGGTACTATCAAGAAAGTGAAGGAAGGGGAGCCATTTTGTTGCTATGACTGCATCCCATGTTCAGATGGAAAGATTTCAGAGAAGGAGGGTAAGAATTAAGATAAATGGATTAGCTGTTATACACAGAAAATTATATTTAGGAGGTGTTGGACTAGGACAAGCGTATCCTTGTTTCAAGTCCCTATTCAATCATGGAGATTACTAAGTGACTTTTGGCTGCTCTCTCTCAAGCAGACCCAATCATCAGGGCTGTTGTGATGGTAAAATGAGAGGAGATGTATGACATCTTCAGATGTTAAAGGAAAGGTAGGATGTACTGTAACTGGAATAATAGAACAATACATCTGTGTCTCTGTCAGAACACAAAAATTCAGAGGGAAGTGTTGAATAGAAAGGGGATGATTAGAAAAGGGTAAATGTTACATTCATTAATGTTCCGCTTTGAAATGAATAAGAAGAAAAAAAGGATGGGAGGGAAAGGGGAAAAAGACAACTTCACAGATTCTTAAACAAATGTCATCATCGTCATCATCACATGAGGAGATTCAGGTAGCAGATTTTTCAATATTAAGAACTGAATGGTTCTGTAATCAGGATTAACAAGAGCAGCAGCAGTCTCTTACCGCTTTTTGAAATAAACAAATACAATAACATTGCATTTCAAAGACCCCCTTTGTGACTACAAGGTGATTGAAAATGACCCAGTTGGATCATTGATTGGAGCCAAGAATATTTCCAGAAGGCTCCTAGGAACCATCTTTTATAGCATAAATTTGGTACATAGTTTTGATCCAACAAATGAAACCAAGTATTTTTCTTTTTCAGATATGAGGGATTGTTATAGGTGCAGAGATGAATTTTATCCAAATAAGAACAAGAATTTCTGTCTGCCCAGATATGTAAGTTTCTTATCTTATGGAGAACCTCTTGGGATGAGTTTTTCTTTCTCTGCTCTTTTCTTCTTCATGATCACAGCTCTGGTGCTGGGAGTATTCCTAAAGCATCACCACAGCCCAATTGTTATAGCCAATAATTGAAACCTCACTTACACTCTTCTGGTCTCCCTCCTGCTCTGCTTCTTCTGTGTGTTCTTGTTCATTGGCCGTCCTCAGCAGGTGACCTGTCTTATCCGACAAACCGCTTTTGGCATCATCTTCTCGGTGGCAGTTTCTTGTGTGCTGGCAAAAACCATCACGGTGGTTCTGGCATTCTTAGCCACCAAACCTGGATCCAAGATACGGAGGTGGGTGGGGAAAAGACTGGCCAACTCAATACTTCTTTTCTGCTCCCTGATTCAGGCATGTATTTGCATTTCATGGATGTGGACCTCTCCACCTTTCCTAGAGGTTGACGTTCATTCAGTGAAAGAAGAAATCATACTGCAGTGCAACGAGGGGTCAGTGGTTCTGTTTTCTTGTGTGCTGGGCTACCTGGGCTTCCTGGCCATTATCAGCTTCTCTGTGGCTTTTCTTGCCCGGAAGTTACCTGACACTTTCAATGAAGCCAAATTCATCACTTTCAGTATGTTGGTATTTTTGCAGTGTGTGGTTGTCTTTTGTTCCAACCTATCTGAGCACCAAAGTAAAGTACATGGTTGCCGTGGAAATCTTCTCCATCTTTGCTTCCAGTGTTGGTTTTCTGGGATTAATTTTTTCCCCCAAAAGTTATATTATTCTGTTGAGGCCAGAGCTGAACAAGAGAGAACAAATGATAAGAAAGAAGTGCTAAGAAGAGCAAAGGCCTCTTTTCCTCTAATATACAAACTAGAGGTGAGACATGTGTTCAACCTGTCCTATATAATGATATTACAATGCTGTGGGCAGCCCACTACCTATTATCCACATCTGACCTCCATTAGACTGCTTGTATCCCCTTCAGACTTTACCACCTGCCCCCCCAAAATTAGAGAAATTCCAGAATTGGATAGTTTGACTTTTTCTTTTCTTTTTTTTCTAGAAAAGCAAAGGAGAAAGTTAAGCAAATAGACATATAGCCTTTCCTTCAATGAATAAATAAGTGACGTTCTCTTTGAGGTGCCTGAGAGTGTTGCAGTATCTCATCTCTAAGTGACGGAGAAAAGCACACAGCGTACTGTATCAGCCCATCCTGCCAGACTTCCCTTGCCTTGATACTTTACAAAGGCAGCAAACTGGCTTCTCTCTGGTACTTTGCTCATTGGATGGGAATGTTCTCATCATCAACGTGCATCAACTATGATTTGCTATGGTTAATCAAGCCTCCATTCAGTTTAATATTTTTAACTCTTCAACTACTCGAAAAGCCCCCAAAACAGGCCTACATGTGTGGATGTATCCTGACCAGATCATCTCCAGGTATTGTCCTGTTCCGAGTAAGACTGACACGGAAACGTTACTGAAATAGCTTTATTGACACGGACACGCAGAGCGCCCAGTTTACACAGTTGTCTTCTTCTTCCTCAGGCTGGATAGTAACAAGTCCCTTGGGCACTCCTGGCCTGACAGGAAGGACCAGAGAGTGTGCAGGTGCTGAGGAAGCGGCGATCACTGGCAGTGAACCAGAGGTAACAGGCGCGGTGACTGCGGGCATGGAGTTAGCTTGACTTTCGGGGCTGGAGGTAGACCGGGGCCCGAGAAAGGCCACCCACTAGTGATCGGCGTCGGCGGTGCTTGGGTGCTGCTCTGGGCTAGTGGGGGCCTGGGTAGACCGGGGCCCAAGAAAAGCCACCCACTGGTGACCAGCGTCAGTAGGGCTTGGCTGCTGATCCAGGCTGGGATCCGTCTGGGTAGACCGGGGCCCAAGAAAAGCCAAGCACTGGTGACTGGCATCTGTAGGCTCCGGAGTGGAGGGCAATGGAGGATCGGTGGTTCGGGCAGTTTGGTAAGGAGCGGGCAAGGCGGCAGCGCTTACCCCGATGCTGGCTTCTTCCGCAGGGAGCAAAGATGGAGCTGCGACGACTGGAGGAGGTTCGGGCACGAGGTGTGGCGCGGCAGCAAGGTAAGATGGCAATCCGAGGCTTGGCGCGGCGGCGGGGCAAGGTGCGGAGTCGGGATCCGGTGTGGCAGCAGGGCTGGGCTCGTAGGCGACGTCCGGGGCGGCGGCAAGGCAGGGCTCTGGAGCGAGGTTCGTGGCAGTAGCTAGGCGAGGCTCGGGAGCAGGGTCCGGCGCGGGGTCTGGAGGCTTCGGCGTATAGCTGCTAGAATGGTTGTCTTCGGCAATGGAGATAAGTCGTGCCGGTCTTTCATTTTGTTTTTCGCGCCTTTGGAAAGCACGGGCAAATCGGGCTTCATGTTGTTCGGCCCACCTCTCTGCTCTCCTTTGGCGCGCGCTGATTGGTGGAGGCGTCCCTCCTTCTGAGCCTCTGCCAATCAGCGTCTCCGTTTCTTCCACAGGGTTCGCGGCAAGCCTGCTGTTTCTGGGGGCTGGCTGCTCTTCGGGATCGGACTCTTCCGGATCGGGCGGCAGACAGGTAAGTGGCCCGCCTCGTGGCCCAACTCTCACAGGTATCCTTAATAAATCAAAACATAATTAAAAAAATTGTCTCTTCCTGAAATATGTTAGATTATTTTGTTGTTTATTCGTTCAGTCGCCTCCGACTCTTCCTGTCGGCGATAACCATCCCCAGCTCCCCCATGGTTGAGTCCGTCACCTCCAGAATATCATCCATCCATCTTGCCCTTGGTCGGCCCCTCTTCCTTTTGCCTTCCACTTTCCCTAGCATCAGCTTCTTCTTCAGGATATCCTGTCTTCTCATTATGTGGCCAAAGTACTTCAGTTTTGCCTTTAATATCATTCTCTCAAGTGAGCAGTCTGGCTTGATTTCCTGGAGTATAGACTGGTTTGATCTTCTTGCAGTCCAAGGCACTCTCAGAATTTTCCTTCAACACCACAGTTCAAAAGCATCTATCTTCTTTCGCTCAGCCTTCCTTATGGTCCAGCTCTCACAGCCATAGGTTACTACAGGGAATACCATTGCTTTCACTATGCGGACCTTTGTTGTCAGTGTGATGTCTCTGCTCTTAACTATTTTATCAAGATTTGCCATTGCTCTCCTCCCAAGAAGTAGACGTCTTCTGATTTCCTGGCTGCAGTCAGCGTCTGCAGTAATCTTTGCGCCTAGAAATACAAAGTCTGTCACTGCCTCCACTTTTTCTCCCTCTATTTGCCAGTCATCAATCAAGCTGGTTGCCATAATCTTGGTTTTTTTGAGGTTTAACTGCAACCCAGCTTTTGCACTTTCTTCTTTCACCTTCGTCATAAGGCTCCTCAACTCCTCCTCGCTTTCAGCCATCAAAGTGGTATCATCTGCATATCTGAGATTGTTAATGTTTCTTCCAGCGATCTTAACTCCAGCCATGGATTCCTCAAGCCCAGCATGTTGCATGATGTGTTCTGCGTACAGGTTGAATAGGTAGGGTGAGAGTATACAACCCTGCCGTACTCCTTTCCCAATCTTAAACCAGTCCGTTGTTCCGTGCTCTGTTCTTACCGTTGCTACTTGGTTGTTATACAGATTCCTCAGGAGGCAGACAAGATGACTTGGTATCCCCATACCACCAAGAACTTGCCACAATTTGTTATGATCCACACAGTCAAAGGCTTTAGAATAGTCAATAAAAAAGAAATAGATGTTTTTCTGAAACTCCCTGGCTTTCTCCATTATCCAGCGGATATTGGCAATTTGGTCTCTAGTTCCTCTGACTTTTCTAAACCCAGCTTGTACATCTGGCAATTCTCTCTCCATGAATTGCTGGAGTCTACCTTGCAAGATCTTGAGCATTACCTTACTGGCATGTGAAATAAGTGCCACTGTTCAATAGTTTGAACATTCTTAGTGCTTCCCTTTTTTGGTATGGGGATATAAGTTGATTTTTTCCAATCTTTTTTTTTTTTTATCAAATTTTTATTAGGTTTTAATTTTACATAGATAAAAGTTTGAAACAGAAAAGAAAATGGAAATACAAATCAAGAAAAAAGAAAAGATAAAAAAGTGTAGTAAAAGAAAAAGGGAAAAAAGATAAAGTTGAAACATAGAATTTAGTCAACTTCTGATTTTTATCTGGTCATGGTATTTTAAGAATTTTATCTTACATGCTAGGTCTATATAAAACATTAAAAAATATTTCTTGTCTATTACTATCAATATATATATATATATATATATTAATCTTCAAATCCCCATATAAGCTTTGCCCCTCCCGCATCTTGTAGATAGTCAGTTAATGGTTTCCACTCTTTAAGAAAATAATTATTTGGATTTTCTTTTAATAAACATGTCAATTTATCATTCTCTGCCATATCCATCAATTTTAACATCCAATCTTGTATCGTAGGCGATATCTGGTTTTTCCAATTTTGTGCGAAAATAAGTCTTGCTGCTGTAATCATGTATTGCATAATCCTTGTAAATTGCTTCCCAGGTTGTCCATCAATTATTCCCAGTAAAAAAAATTCCGGTTTAAATGGAACTCGAATTTGTAATATATTTTGCATCAGTGCATGTATTTGAGTCCAAAATTTCTTTGCAATCTCACATGTCCACCACATATGGTAAAAAGACCCCTCTTTTTTTTTACATTTCCAACATAAGTTGGAAACATTTCCATACATTTTAGAAAGTTTTTGTGGGGTCATATACCATCTGTACATCATCTTATAAAAGTTTTCTTTTAAATTATAGCACAAAGTAAATTTTAGCCCTTTGGTCCACATATCTTCCCATTGTTGCATTTGAATATTATGGCCAATATTTTTAGCCCATTTAATCATACAGTCTTTAACTTGTTCCTCTACCATTTCACCTTTTAACAATAATTTATACATTTTTGCAATTAGATGATCATCTGTCTCACATAGTTGTAACTCAAATTCCGATTTGGTTTGTTCAAATTCAAAGTATTTCTTATCTAATTTAAATTTCTCTACGAGCTGCATATATGAAAGCCATTGAAAGCTGTATCCCTCTGATACCAATTCTTCTATTGATTTAATTATATATTGTCCTTGTTCTTTCTTTAAAAAATCTTTGTAGGTTAACCATTTATCTTTATTTCTTACTTCTGTTCTGTAGAATGCTTCTTGTGTAGAAATCCATAAAGGTCTTTTATAACATAAGATTAATTTATATTTATTCCAGATTCTTAACAAGGATCTTCTAATATAATGGTTTTTAAAGTCCACATTAACTTTAACTTTATCGTACCACAAATATCCATGCCATCCATATCTTAATTCATGTCCTTCCAAATTCAATAATTTTTCATTTTTCAAAACTATCCATTCTTTAATCCAAACCAAGCAACAAGCAGCATAATATAATTTCAAATCCGGCAGACCTAGTCCTCCTCTTTCCTTAGAGTCTTGCAAGACTTTATATTTTACTCTTGGTTTTTTCCCTTGCCAAATAAACTTAGAAATATCTCGCTGCCATTGTTTAAAAGGTTCTTCTGATGCCAATATAGGTAGTGTTTGAAAAAGATATAAAATTCTTGGCAAAACATTCATTTTAATTGCTGAAATTCTACCTAATAATGATAATTGCAGTTTTTCCCAATGTTCCAAATCTTTTTTAATATCCATCCAAAGTGGAATATAATTATTCTTAAACAACTTAACATTTTTAGTTGTTAAATATACTCCCAAATATTTTACTTTTTCTTCCATTGAATATCCTGTTATTTCTTTCAATTTCTCTTGTTGGTGGTAATCCATATTTTTGGTCAAAACTTTTGTCTTCTGTAAATTCACTTTGAACCCTGCTAGCGACCCAAAGTCTTTTAGTTTCTGTATTAATATTTCAATTCCTTCTAGTGGATTCTCCAAGGTAATGACTAGGTCGTCAGCAAATGCTCTTAGTTTATAAACTTCTTTTTTAACTTTAATACCATGGATGCCATCATCTTGTCTAATATCTCTAAGTAAAACCTCTAATACCAATATAAACAAAAGTGGAGATAATGGACAGCCTTGTCTAGTACCTTTTTGTATTTCACATGGCTTACTAAATTCTCCATTAACAATTATTTTGGCAAATTGTGGAGTATATATTGATTTAATCCATTTTATAAAATTTCCTCCAAAATTCATATTTTCCAAAACTTTGAACATAAAAGGCCAATTTAAGTTGTCAAAGGCTTTTTCAGCATCAATAAATATCAAGGCAGCTTGTTTATCAAAGTGTTGATCCAAATATTCAATTACGTCTACTATGTTTCGGACATTGTCACGAATTTGCCTCTTGGGTAGAAAACCAGCTTGGTCTTGATGAATAAAATCCTTAAGTATAGGATTTTTCTTCATTCTTTCTGCTAATATCGTTGTAAATATCTTATAGTCATTATTCAATAGAGATATTGGTCTGTAATTTTTAGTTAATGTTAAATCCTGTTGTTCTTTGGGTATCAATGTTATATGTGCTTCTTTCCAAGTTTCAGGCATAATTCCTGTTTCCAAAATAGAATTCATAGTCTTCTGCAAAGGTAGACATAAATCCTCTTCAAAACATTTATAATAGGCTGCTGACAATCCATCCGGTCCAGGAGCTTTTCCACTACTAATTTTCTTAAAAGCTTTTATCAATTCTTCTTTTGTTATAGCATTATTTAATGTCAATCTTTGTTGGTCATTAAGAACAGTTAGTTTTTGTTTATTCAAATATTCTTCAATCTCATCCAAGTTGACATCTTGTTTTTTATATAATTTAGAATAATAGTCATGAAAGGTTTTTTGAATGTCCATATTGTTCACCAGAGTTTTTCCTTCATGTTGAATATTAGTAATCAAATTATTTTGTCTTTGTTTCCTCAATTTATAAGCCAGCCATCTACCTGGTTTATTTGCATATTCAAAATATTTTTGTTTTGTAAATTTCATTTGAGTCTCTATCTCTTGAGTTAATATCATTGATATTTGCTTTTGTAGAAATTTAATTTGAGTGAGCAAAGTGTCATCCATTGGTTTATCTCTCAAATCTAACTCTTTACTTTTAATTTCATCTAAAATCAATTGAATTCTTTTTTTGTTTTTTCTTCCTCATTTGAGCATTGTATTGAATAAAATGACCCCTCATATATGCTTTACTGGCTTCCCATACAGTTTGAATATTAGTCCCTTTGTTCAAATTAAATTGAAAATATTCTCTTAATTTTTTTTTGCATACATCAACTACATCATTATTCTGTAGTAGCGACTCATTCAATCTCCATCTAAATACATTCCATTTCCCTTTAAGAGTCAACATTACTAGATTATGATCTGATAAAGTCTTAGGTAATATATCAACTTTGTTAATGTCCATCATCAAATTTTTAGATATCAAGATCATATCTATTCTAGAATGTGATTTAAATCTCTCTGAATAATATGTAAATTCTCTTGAAGTCCCATTCATACATCTCCAAATGTCTTGTAAATCCAACATCTCTTTCAAGTCGAAAAATGTTTGTGGCAATTTTCCCTGTGTTTGCTTCACTTCTTTTTGTGACTGTCTATCCAGTCTGGGGTAAATTACCCCATTCCAATCCCCCATGAAACACCAATTGTCATACGTTAAGTCTAAAAGTTTATCCATCAGGTTTTTATAAAATACTCCTTTATCCATATTCGGTGCATAAAGTCCAACTATCAGTGTTTTAATTCCTTGTATGTTAATTTCTACTACAATGTATCGACCCTCTTCATCAGCTAATATCAATTTTGGGTTTAACTTTGGTTGTACATATAAGACTACCCCTTTAGTTTTTTTATATCCAGCCGAAATAAATTCTTCTCCAAGCTGTTTTTGAATCAAATATTTAGTATCTTTTTTACAAATATGAGTCTCTTGTAGACAGCTTATGTCCAATTTCTGTTTTTTCAAAAAATGAAATATCTTTCTTCTTTTCTGTGGAGCTTTAGCTCCATTAATGTTCCATGTCAGATATTTAAGTTCCATTGGTGTTTTATTCTTTAAAATCCCTTTGTTAAGTCCACACCTGTAGCTCCTTTCTCAAATAGATCTTCAGTTTTCTCTTTGTCTTTCGATGTTTCTCCTCCTTTTGTCAATTCTCCTTCTGGTAAACCCATTTCTTTCTTGTATTTCTCTAAAAAAGCTTTTGCTTTTACAATGGAAGTTATTTTGAATCTCTGTCCTTTGAACTCAAACGATACGCCTTCCAATTTTTCCCATCTGAATGAAATACAATGTTGCCTTAGTTTGTCTGTAAGGAAAGAATAGTCTTTTCTTTTCCTTAATATTCTCAAGGGAATTTCTTTTAATACAATTATTTCCTTCCCTTCTATGTTTAATCTAGTATTATAATGTTTCCTTAAGATTTGCTCTTTTGTCACTTTTCTTACAAAATATATCAATATGTCTCTAGGGACTTTTCTTTCCTTAGCATAACGTGAGTTTACTCTGAATATCTTGTCTATCTCCAAATCTAAATCTTGTTCTCTTGTCTCCAGAAATTTAGCCAATTCAAAAATCATCCTTTCTCTCACATTTTCATCTACTTGTTCTGGAACTGCTCTAAATCTCAAGATGTGCTCTTTCTCTCTCATTTCTGCTAAAGCTGTGATATCTATATTATGTTCAATCTCTTTAATAGCATATTCTGATTTATCTTCTAATTTTTGCATCTGGCTTTGCATATCTTTAAGTTCTCCTGACAGAGAATTGACCACTTCCTTGACTGTTTGAATTTCTTTTTTAAAGTCTTGCTTAATCTCTCGGGTTATTTCTTTCTTCATATCATCCATTTTTTTGTCTAATGCTGTAATCTGATCTTCCATCTGCTTCGTGGAGTCGTCCATTTTCTTATTTATTGCTGTATTCTGATCATCCATTTTCTTATTTAGTGCTGCAACAGCTTCTAATATCTTTTTCATTTCTGGTAATAAAGTTTCTGAGGCAGATGTAGCAGGTGTAGCAGAATCGATAGGTGGTCCTCCAGTCTCCTTCTTCTTCTCCTTCTCCACCCGTCTCATTCCCAAAGACGCCATAGCCCTGTAAAAAAGAAGAAAAAAGGGAGAAAAGGGAAAAAAAGCACCATATAACAATATAACAATAATTATTTTAAAAAAAGGGAAAAAATTAAAAAAAAATTTTAAACAGGTAATAAAAAGAAAAAAGAAAAGGTGAAAAAGCAAATATCCAAAACGTTAAGAAAAAAAAAAGAAAGAACTAGAAATTTTTTTTTAATAGGCTCCTTTAAAATTTTTCCTCTTAGTTCATTTATAGTCCCTTATATATAAAAGTCTGCAGTGTTTCAAACACCCAAGATAAAAGCCTAGGACTTTTTGTTCTCCTGTAGTCAAAATCAAAGATAAAAATAGTAAATATTCCCAGGGTTTCTCCTTCCCACTTGTAATTCTTCAATCCAACCACAAGTCAAAAAGAAAAAATGTTGCTAGAAACATATAAAAAAGCCTCTACTTTCCATATAATAATCCAATAATCCAAATTAAACATTAAATAACTTGACTTTTTCAAAAAAAATAAATCCAAACAGAGTTCAAGGTTCAGAAAGAAAAGGAGGAACTTGTATATATAAAAGAATATTTAATAGGGTTCTTTTTTTCCCTTTTCAGACAGTAATCCCAACATTAAAGTCTTAAAAAATAAAGTATTAATCACTCCATTTAAATCCAGGCTTTAATATAATATTCCAGAGAACAAAAATAGAGATACCAATAATTGTCCATAAGTAAGAAACTCAAGCCAAACTGAAATAATAATAAAAGTCACTTTCACTTCTAGCAAAGCCACTTAGCTTTCTCTTCCCACCGTTTATTCTTCCATTAACAAGAAAAAAAAATATAGCACCAGCAAATATAAGTCAAGTCCAGATACAAATCTTAGCACTTAATAAAAAAAAATATTTTAAAGTAAAGAAAATGACTAAAAGCCTGATCGGGCCAGCTACTTATCTTTCAGAATCACTGCTGCTGTAGAGCCCGTTTTTTTTCCACTCTCCTTTCATTGCTCCATCTCCCTCCTCCCGCGGTGGAAATTACAGGGGTCGGGGGAGAGCAATTGCACCAGAGACCCCTTGTGGTTAATCTTCTGATCACACTCTCTTCGAGTGTGATTTTTCCAGCGATTTTCTTCTCCCAAATCGCTGCAAACAGCTTAGCCGTGGAATCGAGGCTGGGGCCCCCGGTTCTTCGCTGCTCTCCGATCAGTACCCGGAAGTGAAAGTGGATTTTGTCCAATCTGATGGCCATTCTTCTGTTTTCCAAATTTGCTGGCATATGGCATGCATCACCTTGACAGCATCATCTTGCAAGATTTTAAACAGTTCAGCTGGGATGCTGTCGTCTCCTGCTGCCCTGTTATTAGCAATGCTTCTTAAGGCTCATTCAACTTCACTCTGCAGGATGTCTGGCTCTAACTCACTGACCACACCATCAAAGCTATCTCCAATATTATTATCCCTCCTATACTGATCTTCCGTATATTCTTGCCACCTTTTCTTGATTTCTTCTGCTTCTGTTAGGTCCTTACCATCTTTGTTTTTGATCATACCCATTTTTACCTGGAATTTACCTGCAATGTTTCTAATTTTCTGGAAGAGGTCTCTTGTCCTTCCTATACAAAAAGATTCTCAAAGGATTCTCGAATAACTGCCAGTATACTACAGGGATTAAGATGCTGAACTAGGATTGAGAAGACGCTCACCTCTGCCCTGGATGCTCACTGGGTGACTTTGGGACCGTGTCTGTCTCTCAGCCTAATATGCCCCACAGGATTCCTGGGGTGGGGAAAATATAGCAGAAAGGTCATCTGACATGCCATGTACACTGCTACAGAAATGTATCATCCAAGTTTAATTATGAAATCAGTTATAAAGTTTTTTTTTAACTAGAAATCAATATAAACATATCCAGTCAGTTTTCATGAAAACAGAGACCATCCCACAGCCCATGCACACCCTAACTCTCCATTTATAGACCCCAAAGCATCCTGAATATATGAGATCTGACAGCAAAATGAGCTACATTTCAATGGTGCAGTTCTTTGCTAAAGTGGGAAAAAAAAGGGAAGGAGAAATGCTTCCGGGATGGAATCCATCATTCGAATGAAGCCAACGTAAGTACAGAATAGGAGCATCTGAAATGCTTAGTATGTAGTGTATATGCCCAAAGACAATATTTTTGTTATGCCAATGGCCACAGGCCTCACATTCCTCATAGACCCAGTATTTATTTACTCTGAAAAATAAACTCTTTGGAATTGACTAGTACAAAGAAAGTTCACCTAGTTAGCCTAGACCCAAACCACTGAATAGAACACTTGTTTTGTTTTCTGAAATTAAAATCTTTGAAATAGTGAATATTCTGATTTTTCAGGGCAGGAGTAAGAGATTGTAATATTTCTCCCATGCCTTGCTATTCTTTTTTGATAAATCTGGGGAAGTATCTCAGCATATTGCCAAGAATTCATGTGGGCTTTAATGCTTTTATTGCATTTACTCAAAAATCCAGCTCATATGATATTGCTGCTGTTGACAGTGGTTATACAAATTTTCATTTGTCATTGTAAGGGGAGGCCTTAACCATCTCCTTTTCTTTAGATCATTAGTCAGAGCCGGGAGCTGTCAAACCAGGTTCCTGAGATCTGAGTGAAACAATAAATCCTTGTGCACAGGAGAAATTGCCTAAAAGAGCTTATTAGTTCCAATTGCCACCTAAAGGTTTTGATTCCAAGGGTCCAGTGTTGATGTTCTGGTGTCTGTTGTAGGGAGAGCCCTATATTCCCAGCCCCATTCAGGTGAGGGAGAGATTGTCATGGAGAAAATCTATCTATGCGGTCGCTCAGAGTCAACAGTGACTTGATGGCACATAATCAATTAGTCAATCTAGGTTTCTAACTTCTTTCTTCCAGCTTTATAGCATTTCGCCAGGGAATATAACAAGGACCCAAAATTATAAAGAAAATAACAGTAAATTTAACTCAATTCATTTTACCTGCTAGTAAGCAAATTTTTCACATTTCACCATAAACATTTAAATTGAAGTACATCAATTTATTTTTCATACTTTATACTTGATGACAGTTTTCAGTTACAGCAGGTATATTAAGAGTGCTAATTAATCATAAACCTGAGATTCCAGTATCAAGCAAAGAATGAGCAGCAAGGAAGGGGATATACAAGAAAGGGTTGCAAAATACAAAGCTCAAATAGATGGGAAAAAGGTCAGCCATCAAGATATTTTGGTCCCAAATAATATCTCATCGTATTCAAGAGAATGTTTTTTAAAAGGCCAAACACAAAGAAGAAATTCCCCAACCCACTCATGAAATTGATTAGTCCACGTTTAGCAGATCTGAGATATATAGATAGAGATAGAGAGATGATAGATAGATATAGATATAGATATAGATATAGATATAGATATAGATATAGATATAGATATAGATATAGATATAGATATAGATATAGATATAGATATAGATATAGATATAGATATCTGCCTCTTGAGCCAAACTATAAACTTGACAGAAGTTATATCAAATATCCTATTTACTTTATATACATACGTATTTACAGATCACTTCCACACGGGTAACAAATGATAAGCACGATACAGCATACAGAGGATGAATGAGAAAATGGGAAATGAGAATGTCTCTGCATATATAGTGAACCTGACCAATCACATTATAGGTCACTCTCGTTATTCACCAAACCCAACCTAACTCTAAGCACCTGTTGTATGAGTCACACATGACACATCATTCCTACAACAATGGCTGCTAATTGGGTGACTCTGCAGAATATTTCACCTTTTACCTAGAAATCAAGCCCCTCTGTATAATTTATATCTAACTGTAAATTCCTGGGTATATCAAACCCCAACATATCTGCAGTCATTCAGGTATTTCAGATCTTTAAGAGCTACTGCTCTGAATTTTTGCATAATTTCGAAGTGCCTACATCTTTTCTATTTGTCTCCAGGAAGACAAAAAACAGTTCTTTGGAGTGGTGCATGTTGATAGAAATAAAGTGTACCACAAAATTTTTAGTTGCAAAATTGCATCAGTGTTAATAAAGTTTCTAAGGAAGACAACAAAACCAATTTTCAGCAATGCTAGGGAGGATTCACCAATTTTAGATAATTACCAAAGAGCTATAATTATTTCTGCTGCTTTCCAAATTCCGTGCTGTCTAATATAAAACTTGTTTACAAGAATGAGTGTATATGTGTGGTTTTCCATCTCTCTGTGTGTATGTATTGTGTGTATATACTGTACAGTCAGGTCTAAAAATTAGCAATAGATAGATTTCAGTCAGATTGATTCAAGGACACACTCTTTGTAGCTGATTCATCAGATTTCAACTTTCATTCCAATCTAGCCATTGTTATCATAGAGGTTCTAATGTCTGTGATATAGATGTATTTGTGTCTTAGTTTAGAGGGTCAGTCTCTACTTAAGATGTTGATAGTAGCAGTGTTACTTTTTCTACTACTGCCTCACATGGCACGCCAGAAAAATGTTAAATGTCAAATAGTGGATCACCATCACATTTTTCACAAGTACCTTCAGCCAGGAGATCTACACTTTGGTGGCCTTGTTGGTCACACCTTCTTTGTCTGCAGTCCAAAAATTTTTGTTGAATCACCGCCTCCAATATACCTTGAAGAGTATCGGTAAGGAATTTGTTTTGCCTTAATATATTTCTGAGCAGATTATACAGTATATATTTTCAATCATTTAGACTAAGTATCTTTTAGTTTGTCTCTTCCTTTAAATTAGAATGATTTCACTCTTGTTCATGAAGAATCACTGTATTGATTCAAAAATGATACATGATTATTCAGTTCATAATGCCATAGGCTCCTGTTTGTACATTTTCATTGATTTTTGCATTTGTTTCCCCAAGACTTATTTGATTGTGTGCCATCCAGTCACTCTTGACTCTTAGCAAAAGCATACTGTGACTTTCCCCAGGATGATCTGTCCCCAAGTTGGCCCTTCAGGGCTCCCAATGTTGTACCGACCAACACTGTAATTGAGTCCATCCACCTTGCTGCTTGTCATCCTCTTGTCTTTCCTATCCCCTTTCCCTGCATTATAGACTTCTCAAGAGATCTCGGTCTTCGCAAAAGGTGTCAAAAATATGATAATTTGGTCATTTGTGCCTCGAGTGAGAATGACATAGTTCATACAATCAAAGATCTTTGTATAGTCAATGAAGCACATATTGACTTCTTTTTATTATTCTTTGGCTTTCTCAGTTATCCAACATGCATCACCAATAATGTCTCTTTTTCTTCTGCTTTTTCTAAAACCTCCTTGAACATCTGGAATTGCCTTTTTCATTCACGGCTCTAATCTTCTTTGAATGATCCCGTGCATTATTTTGCTAGCATTTGGAATTAAGAATGTTGTGTGATATTTTGCATACTGTGTTAAGTCTCCTTTCCTTGGTATTGATATACAGACTGGCCTCTTCCATTCTGTTGGCTACTAAATCCCCTTCTGTTGTCACTTTTTGTAGATATTTCATCAATTTCTGTAAGCTTCCGATTTCTTCTGCATCAATGGTTAGAATATAAATTTGGACAACAATTTTATTAAACAATTTATTATTTATTTAATAGTTCTGTAATGAGTACTTGTTAAATTGGACTGTCCACAAAGTATAATTGATATTATTTCATCATTGACTGTATTGTACCCAAGTACTGTCTTTCTTGATTTCAAATTGAATTTTACCATAAAACTCATTAAATGTCAAATTAAATGGTTGTAAATGAAATTTAATTGACATTATCCAGTTACTGAGTGATTCTACCCAAGTACTGCCTTTGCTTATCCTTCCTGATCTGAAGCAACACTGTTCCTTCTTTGTTTTTCTTGTCCTCAGTAGAAGACCTCATATTCTTCTGACTGAAAATGTCCAATTCCAGTCCATTTCAATTTACTGATGCCTAAGATGTCAATGTGTAGCAAATTCATTTCATCTTTCACTATGTTGAGCTTTCCAGATTCCTGCTACAAATGTTTCATCTTCCTACTCTAATTCTCCTCTTGAAGTTTCAGATTTTCTTTTCCTACATGACAATATCAAGCATTAGCTTTCCAAAAGGCTTTAATTTACCCATGTCATAAATGTCAACTGTACTCAGAATAATCCTCAATATGTCCTCAGTAGCATGTTGAGTGCCATGTGATCTATGGGGCATATCATCTGCCACTATAATATGAAACACTTAGTCTTGCCTATCCATGTGGTTTCTTGTTAAAATTCAGGCGTGTTTATTATTGCTTTCCCCAACATACTGTAGTAGGAAATGATGCTTTTACCATTGTCACAGAAGTGATCATAAGACTCCAGCATCTTCCTGTATCACTACTGCCCAATAAAGGTGCCTGTTTCCTTCAGCTGGGTAGCTGGGATAACCTTCACACCTAGATGACCCTGCTGGGAATATATCTTCTTGACAATAGTACAGTATGTAAGTGTCCTGCTCCTGCTTTTTCAAAACCTCCAGGCCTGGGCTTCCCTAGTAAAAGCCCTTTTGGAGGGTTGGCCATGATCAGCTAGGTAAGTTGACACCAAAATGATGGCACATAAATAGTCAATATAAACAGATGTATTTATGAATTCTAAATGAATTGAGTATGATAGGAGAAAGTGCATTGGAAAATTATAAACCATCCCCTTATGTGCAAGCATACCTTTAATTTTAAAATAAACTATTCCAAATATTATCCTAGTGAGTTACATTCTTTAGTTTGCTTTAACTCTGTATACTGATATGTTTGCTGTCTCTGTTCGTACCAAGCATCCTTCATAAACCATGGTATATACAGTAATTATTAGGCTAGATTAGTGTGATACAAAATGGAAATCCCACTGTAGGGTTATAACTCAGAACTACCAGCATATCCTGGCCTTGGTCTTTGCAATAAAGGAAATCAATGAAGATCCCCAGATCTTACCGAACATCACTCTCGGATTCCATATCTATGATAGTCATATGAATACCAGGTGGACCTTTCGTTCTGCAATGCAACTTATTTCTCCAAAGAAGCAATTTCTCCCCAATTATAATTGTGATATAAAAGACAATCTTCTTGCAGTCATTGAAGGACTTGACATTGATTCCTCCCATCAGATACCATGTATTTTTAGCATCTACAAGATTCCTCAGGTAAGATGCACGTGAGATTATAAAGATAATCCTTTTTCTTCCTGAAATGTTTTGTGTTGTGTAGGTAGAGGAATTTTCTATAATCTTATAGAGCTTATTTGTTTGGCCATATAACTAATCTGAGAAACATCAGTCAATGGGGCTGACATTTCAAAAGGTAAAAGAAAAAGAAAATCTTTAACCTCACCTCATGAAATATAAAAGCAAATGGATGTAAATGAATATAAATATAAAAATGATTATTTTACGCCGCCCAGAGTCACCTTTTTTGAGGTGGGTGGCAATATAAATTTAATCCATCAATAAAATCAACAAATACCTTATCCATTGTTATCAAAGCCTTCAATCTTCCTGGGAAGGATGAATTCTTTTCACATTTTGTTCCAGAAAGTATTGGTTCAGCAATGAATCTATTCACTGCAATGTGGTCACAGCAGCTCCATGGTGAAATAACAATAATAAGCAGATTATTATTATTATTATTACTATTAGTATTATTATGAATCTTGTTCCATTCCTTTTCATTCTTTGTCTCTTCCCCAATGACCAATATGTTTAGCTCTCCTACGGCTCTGCTCCAGTGACGATGGATCACACCCAAGCCCCTTACTTCTACCAAATGGTCCCAAATGAAGCCCATCAGTACAGGGAGATTCTCGAATTACTTCTCTATTTCAGGTGGACCTGGGTTGGATTTTTCATTGCAACTGGAATTAATTCAGAATGGATCCTTCAAATCATGGTTCCAGAATTTGCCGCTCATGGAATTTGTTTTGCTTTTATAGATAAAGTCTACAAAGTAGGCCTGGAAATTGAATATGGGGGTATAAGGAAATGGATATTTAACCTATGGAATAGAGTCTTGACCAGCACAGCTAATATATATCTTGTCTTTGGTGATCTCCGCACTCTAATGGTTATGAGCTGGTTGCTAGGTATGGAGGGAGACAGTGAAACAACAGGCAAGATAAATGGTAAAGTGTGGATTTTGACTGCTCAGCTAGAGCTTAAGCATTATGGCAGCGAAGAAAATCTGAGAGTTGCTAAGCAGGTCTACTGTGGAGCTTTATCCTTGGATGTCCATTCTAATGGGCTGCCAGGATTTCAGCAATTCATTCAGGACAGGGGGCCATCCAATGTGAAAGAAGATTTTTTCATAAGGGACTTTTGGTCTTATGCTTTTGGCTGTACCTTCCCCAACTGGGTTCTGAACCATACTAATAGTGATTTCTGCACTGGACTGGAGAGGGTGGAGAACCTTCCTGAAAACCGTTTTGAAAAAACCATTACTGGGCAGAGTTACAGCATCTATAATTCTGTCTTTGCTGTAGCTCATGCTTTGCATGCCATGTATTCATCCAAACTCAAGTACAAAAGAATGAGAGAGAGGGAGAGACTGACATTTCTGACTCAGCAGCCATGGGAGGTAATGTGAATCTGCAAGGTTCTCTAGTGCTTTATTCTCAGTGTTGGGGCCATTACTACCACAAAAATTCTTCTGTAGCATATTTATAATGTTTTAAAGAAAACCTTGTGCAGAAAGTGTTAGTAGGAATGTGGGATCAGCATAATACTTTATATATTTATTTATTTAAATCAAATAATCCTTTTTATTTTACTATGTATGTAATCCAGCTTTTTTAAAAAATGGAGTTTTGTAAAAGAGAATCTATAGAAGAAAGTTTCATCCATTTTAGTTTGCTTGTTTCAGAAAGATGTCAAGTTTTTGTACACATAACATTGTATCTATTAACATAAATTCCTTAAGAAATGTATATAAAGAAATATGTGATTTCTGTTATTTAAAGGGTGTTTTTTTTGCCCCTTTAATTAAGTGGAATTTTGGGGGTCTTCACCCCTCACTTCATGCTATATTTCAACCTAATCCTAAATAGATTTATTATTCCCTGAATTCAATTGAGCTTATTCCCAGGGAAATGCTAAGAATTGTAGCTATTAGCTACTTAATTAATTTGTCAGTTAAAATTACTGCAACTCCTACAATTATTCACTGGTGCTCAATAAATTCATTCACATCTAGTTTCACAAACTGGAGAGTCAGTTTGGTCTTGTGGTTATGTCTGGGCTTGAAACCAGGAGTCTGTGAGTTCCAGTCCCACCTTAGGCATGAAAGCCGGCTGAGTGACCTTGGGCCAGTCCCTGTCTCTCAGCTCTAGGAAGGAGCCAATGGCAAACAAGCAGTCTGTGAGTTCTAGTCCCCCCTTACGCATGAAAGCTGGCTGGGTGACCTTGGGCCAGTCACTCACTCTCAGCCCAACTCACATCACAGGGTTGTTGTTGTGGGGAAAATAGGAGAAGGAAGGAGTATTTGGTATGTTTGCCGCCTTGAGTTATTTATAAAAATAATAAAGGCGGGATATAAAATAAATAAAAGAAAAAGAAATGGATAATAAATAATAAATATATTTCATCTACAGTAAATCTTCAATCTATACTTTATGAAAGTTCTCCAACACAAAATTCTCAAGCACCAACTCTGTAATGCTAACTTTTGAGAACCATTTAATTGAATTCTGAACTACTGTATATGAGTGATATGTGGCCAGATGCCATTGAACTGGAATGATCAACTCTCATTGCTGGCCATGCTATCTAAGGCTAATGCTTATCACTGCTCATTGAGACAAACTACTATTAAAAAATAGCTGAATTATTTCAGAAGTGACAGAATTCTATCCTATGTGAGATGTCTGGAGCTGGCTCATATATATGAGGGTTTTTTAAAGAAAAAAACCTTAAAGTACATATATGCTTCTGGGTTAGTGGATATACTGTATTTAACAAATATTCAGTTCCTTGTTGTTGGAACCTTTTCTTAAACATTTTTTTTCTGTTTCCATCTAGCTCCTCCATCTTCTGAAGCAAGTGTCTTTTAACAATACCGTAGGGGACAAGGTGTCCTTTGACCAGAATGGGGTGTTTCTAACAGAATTTGATGTCATAAACTGGGTTTTGTTTCCAAACCTGTCTTTTACTAGAGTACACGTTGGAATGATCAACTCTCATGCTGCAGGAGACCAAAAGGTTATTATGAATGAAAATCCCATTGCATGGCACTATCGGTTTAACCAGGTAGGATATAAATGCTAACCTTTGGGAAGTCGCCATACAGTATTATTGATAAGGATGTGAGAAATTGTCCTCAAAAGTGACTCAGGATATGTATTTTCACCGAGGATGAATGAATCTCCTTTAAAAAAAAACTCAGTTTCTTTTCTTTTCTCCAAATCATCTCACAACTTGGCTTCTCAACGCAATATAATATTCTCAGCCAGACATCAGGCCAAGGCAATATTTAAACAGAGAGTTCTGGATATTAATGCCCAAACCAATATTGGGTCACTTGGAAACATCAGGTCATTGAAATGGCTGGCCAAAAATAAAATGTGCTTCCAAACAGAAAAATACTTGACAATGGGTTTGATTTAATACCATAGGATAGCTCTTACCAGAGCAAGATTCAATCAATTAGATTCTAAAATCAAATACAGTCAATTCCACCAAGTGCCATATTTTGAGAGAACATGTGTTTGTGGAACATCAGAAATAGAAGACATTTCAGGTGTCCTATTCAACTGTCAATTATATGCTTCAGCAAGGGCTCAGCACTTACAGATGCAACTTGAGAGAACCATACATTGGGACTCTAACAAAAGATTATCTTACTTCCTTCAGGGCACAACAGATATGTAGTCACTACAAACATAAAAGTAGTCAAAAGAACTTTTGAGTTTATAGTCAGGGCTGTCCAACAGAGAACATGCTTTACAGAACACATTGGGGTTTCATAAAGAGTGATGAATGCACCTTAACACATACTGTTTTCGAATTTTAATATTTACCTTATTATATATCTCTGCACTCTATTTTATCTTATACTATTTTATCTTACCCTTTATCCTTATTTTATCTTACCTCACTATATTTTATCTATTTTAACTCACCGTAGTCTATTTTATCTCATTTTACTGTATTTTACTTTATCTCATTTTATTGCATCTTACTGTGGCTGATGCCCATGCTTTGACAGGCTGCTTCTGTTACTGTTTCTTTTTTCAAATGTTAAGTTCAATCTGTATCATTTCTGAATAAGGTGGTGATTTTAATGTGCACCCAAAAATAAATTTTCATCTCTATGTCTTCAAACATACAGATTTCATGCATATTTGTGCATTGTTTCAGACCCAGTTTAATGTAAGAGTTAAGCAGGTCTTAGAAAACAGGAGATCCTGTGTTCTAGTCCTCCCTTCAGCATGAAAGCTAGCAGGGTGACTTTGGGCCAGTCACACAATCTCAGCCAAACCCACCTCAAAGAGTTGTTATTGTGGGGAAAATAGGAGGCAGGAGCATTAGGTAAGCCCCCTTGAGTTGGACAAAATAAAGGTGGGATATAAATCTAATCATAAATAAATAAGTTGACATCCTTGTCTACTACCATTGTAGAATAACAGAGGAGATGAAGAAAGGCCTTTGACCTTCACTTTCCATTTGGGGGTCTCATAAAGAATCTAGAACAACTTTATAATTATAAACCCTTTAGGAAATCCAAAATTGGCTAAGGAAACTTAAATATGATATCTATATTTTTTTTATCACAAGCTATTCCCCATCACGTAATAAAATTACCGCTTCGTCTTCTCTGTTTTTGTTGAAATCAGTCAAATATGCTACCAGCCAAACATATTGTGAAACATGTCTACTTTTAATAAATCCCACTTAATCATTCTTCACCACTGGAGAAATTACCAAATGAAGTCTATTAGCTAAAACAGCAGTTTAATTTGTAATATCAACCCCAGTCAATGTTAAATAAAGAAGATAAAATACCATTTTGCAAAACTCTGATTGATTTGTATGGATACACCCACAGAAACAAGCTATAGACAGAAATTAGCAGCAAATATATCAATAAATATTTTATACAAATCCACAGTAAATTCATCCTATCCTGGTCCTTTACTATTACCCATATTCAAAATGATATTTTTGATCTCATCCATAGTGAAAGGAAAGAGTAGTTATAGTATTTTTAAGGAATCTGAGTGTCGAATATCAGTTTCAGCATTAAAAAGCATCTATCTTCATCAGATTAGTTCTCAGTTTTAGTGTATAAGTCAGCATGCATTTTGTGCTGCTGCTGTTGTGAAATAAACATTTATATCTTTAGGAGAACTATATATCTTATAAATCAAATAAATAAATAAATAAATTCCTGTGTTTAATGACTGTAAATTTTTTCTAGTTTTTGATCAGACATGTAGCTTTATATGTCTCTCATTCAACAATTAAGTTGTTTTTGTATTAGCTTCAAAATATTGCAATGTGTCAAAAATGATCTGCCTTACAAATTCATTGCCATTCAACAAAGCGTCATTGAAATACTAAATTCCAGATAGCTTAATAGGATGTTTATTTATTTATTTGTTGATTTATTTATTTATTTATTTATTAGATTTATCACCACCCATCTCCCTGAATGGGGACTCTGGGCAGTTTACAACAGAGCATAATTCATTAAAATACAATTATAAATGGACTAAAATACACCTTAATTAACAATTTATAAATATAATAAATATAGTAAAATCCAAATGGCAGAATCTTCTTAAGTCCATGGGAAGGGCACTCCAGGGCCACCCTAAGGCACTAGCCATCCCCAAGAGTGTACTTTCTCCGTCCCGCCCCAAGCATATTGACACAACCAGGTTTTAAGTGTTTTCCAGAAGTCCAGGAGCAGGGGAAGAATGTTCCATAGGGCAGGGGCTACAGCAGAGAAGGCATGCTTCCGTGACCCCGCTACATGGAATTCTTTAACTGATGGGGTCTGTAGCATGCCCTCTCTGCATGTCCAGGGGCGATGGGATGATGTGATGGGGATGAGATGGTCCCTTACCTAACCTGGTCCCATGCCATTTAGGGCTTTAAAGGTGATAACAAACACCTTGAATTGGACATGGAAGCAGACTGGAACCCAGTGCAGCTCGTGCAGCAGAGATGTTACATGTGTCCTCCTTGGGACATCCAAAATTGTCCGCGTGGCTGCATTCTGGATCAGCTGTAGCTTCCGGATATTCTTCAATGGTAGCCCCATGTAGAGCGCATTACAGTAGTCTATGTGGAAGATAACCAGGGCATGAGTGACCATTCAAAGAGAATGTTGAGAGTATAAAAATTAAATGGTTATGAGCTAATTCGTAATGGACATCAAAAGAGATGATTTGCATCTCATGAATGAATGTGGAAGGAGCCTAAAATAATGAAGTTGGTTTTTTATTTTTTTATTTATTTATTTATTAAATTTCTATTACCGCCCATCTCCCCCCATCGGGGACCCTGGGCGGTTCACAATAAAACATAGTTAAAACATAAATATACAATTACAATATAATAAATAATATAAAATCCATGTATAAAAGATGATTAAAATGGTAATATTGGGAGGCTTCATGGGACCAGCCATCCCCAAGAGGAACTGTTGGCATTTCCCTCCCAGGCAGTGGCAGAACCAGGTCTTTAAATCTTTCAGAAAGGTCGGGAGTGAGGAAACCCGCCTCAGTTCTAGGGGTAAGATATTCCAAAGGACAGGCACAACTGTAGAGAAGGCCCACCTCCTGGACCCTGCTAGATGGAACTCTTTAGTCAATGGGGTCCACAGCAAGCCCTCTCTGATGGATCTGGTGGGAAGGGTCGATGTTCTGGGGTGAGACGGTCCCTCACGTAACCTGGCCCTATGCCATGTAGGGCTTTAAAGGTGATAACCAACACCTTGAATTGCACCTGGAAGTAAACCGGTACCCAATGCAGATCACGCAGCAGAGGTGTCACATGTGCTGATGTTTTGGCCCCAATAACTGTCCGAGCGGCCGCATTCTGGACCAGTTGAAGGTTCCAGATGCTCCTCAAGGGTAGCCCCATGTAGAGCACGTTACAATAGTCTATATGGGAGATGACAAGGGCATGAGTGACTATTCGGAGGGCATCTCGGTCCAGGAATGGGCGTAACTGGTGCACAATCAGAAAATAAATTTTTTAAAATTATTTTTATTCTTTTTCCTTTTTGTTGCTGTGTTATTTTTTCTTTTTGTTCTTTTTTTTTTTAAATAAAGAAAGCATATAGAAAACCCTTTAATACTATCATTGAGAGGGCTCAGTTATGCTGCACATTCTGAAAGGAAATTAGTAGAACAGAATAATTTGGGGTCAGAACATTTTCACCTAAAACACATCTCCAGTAATAGGTAATTGCATGTCATGTTCTCCTCTGGACTGTAAGGATTCTAAACTTCTCCCTGTGAACGTTTATGTTGGTTTACGGTTTCCCCTCTCATTGGTGAATTAGGTGCAACCTCTCTCTGTCTGTAATGACAAGTGCCAGCCTGGTCACAGGAAGCAAAAGAGAGAAGGGGAGCCCTTCTGCTGCTATGACTGCATTCCCTGCCCAGAAGGCAAGATTTCTGAGTGGGAAGGTAAGAGGGGCAGAGCAATTTTTTGGAGCACATTAGTTGCCAATGCAGGGACATTACATGGGATTCCTGTCATCTTCTCCCTGCTGATCCCTGTATTCTGTATCTGGGTAACTCAGGAAAGAGCTAATAAATGGATCCAAATTTTTGGGTTTTTGGTAAATTGGACCTAATTCTTAGTGAACAGATGCTCATGGTAAGGAGGTTCCCCACAATAAGACTCTGAATTAATGTACTCCTGCAATACTTCCAATGGATGGAAGGACAAAGGAGAATGAGAGATGTCAATAGACTGATCATAGAGTTGATTGCATTTCTCTGCGATCCAGCTAAGGCATCTCATATCGGGCTCCAGTGGCAATGGTTGATTTTTCTTTCTTTTTTTAAAAGAATTTTATTAAGCTTCAAGACAAGGATAAAAGCTATGAAAAAACAAAAAGCTACAAAAAAGAAAAAAGAAAAAAGAACTAAAAAGGTGTGAAAACACAACAGAATTTTTTTTTTTCAAAATTACAGAAAGATGTGTCTTCTGACTTTTAAAAGCAAACATTTTCATAATCAATCTCTTACTCTATATTAAACTAAAACAACATTATTTCTATAAGTCATTTCACTTTAGCACATTATGAAAATCACTAAGTACAGTTACTCCCCCCTTATATTAAAATAAAGAAAAAATTCATATAGACCCCCTAAAAGACTTCCCCCCCAAAATAATAACACTTATGTAATCATTCCCTTCCTACTACTATTCTATACATTTCTGTCTACTATAATAAGAATCAAATTAAAAAGCAGATAAATTGTCTGCCTAATACCTAAGAGTACAACAGTTTTAATAATCTTAATCTTCGAAGAGAATATTTGTAGCTCAGGGTTGAACTGTGGAGTCCTTGGTCCTCTCTGAGCCTTCTTGTTTTCTTGCAGATGTTTTATTGCCAGACTAGGCAACATCTACAGTGCAAAAAGGGAGTGGGACTTGCTCTCTGTTTATATACCATGGCTTGTCCTGCTTGTGTTGGTGGAGGTGTTGTTCTCTCCTTAGGAAATCCTTGATTGGGCTGTTGTTCGCTGCTTGGTTGATTGACTGAGTTAATAGTTCCTTGATTAGGGTATATTGTGCTGTTTGATTGTTCCCCTGGTGCTAATCCTGGTGTTAATCTTTGCATATCTGGGTGCTGGTTGCTGGCAAGGAGGTGTTCTGGTCTCTTGGCTTTTCTATTGTCTCTTATGAATGGTATGTAAATGTTGTTTACCTTTATGTGTCAGCTTTGTCTGAGTGCCAAGCTTCCAGGAATTCTCTACCATTTTTGGATTTGGCTTGGTTTAAGATGCTCAGAGAGCACCAAGGTCTCCACAATCTTAAACTTAATAAACCCAAGAAACAAAAACAATTCAAACTAGTGGCCTTAAATCAAATCCTTAAAACCATCCAAATAAACATTTGTTTTATACACTAATAATCTTAATCCAAATCTTTAAAAGCAAATAACATCAGTCAAACCCTAAAAGAAATTGAGATAAACATTATTTAACCCTTATCCCATTTCAAAATAAACCAGAACATTTACATATCCCCAGAATGTGCACAAAGCTTTTCTCTTGAAAAAAATCAAACAGCCTAACTGTCCCCCTCAAAAATTCCAGCTTCTCTTCAAAAACTCTCCCACACATAATGACCCCTTCTTTTTCATGCCATTCCACCAGAAAGTCAATTTCACTTATTGCTTGCAGATATCTCTCTCCATTAAATTTCTCCAAGTCCACTATCCAATCTTCATTTAGCATCTCAATAGAAATCCCAATCTCACTCTTTGAAGAAACATTTCTATCACTGTTGAATTCCTCCCAACCAGATGGCATATTTTAGACCTCATATTTTCTCAGATGTCCTGAATAGCTTGCATAAAAGCTTGGTAGAAGTTAGAAAAGATCTGTTTAAAATCTTCGATGTCTCACACAGTAGATTATGGTGCCCCCTAGGAGCTTAACCAGAGAATGTCAAAGATATGGAAAAGTTCCAGAATGTATTTAAACAAGTGATCCAGATAGGCAGACAGTTCCCAAGGGAAAGTACAAACATAAAGCTGAAGGTTCAAATCAGCCGATTCAACATGTAGGAAAATGCTAATATCTTCAATTTAGTAGAAAAATAATAACAAGAAGACAATTGCTTACTCTCAATCCTTCTTGATATTTGGAAGGAAAACAAAGTCCAAAAGTTAAAAAAGAATTTTTAAAAAATGTAATCCCAAAAATAACGATAGGCACCAAGAGAGCCAGCTTCTCCTCACTGTAGAAAGCCTCACTTAGGTTACACATACTTTAAAAAACACAAATTTAGTGATTTAGAAAAGGGTGGATGGACTTAGTTTCCCTTTATGGCTACAGCGTGGCTTAGAAAATGATGACAGCCCTGCCTCCCTGTTAGCTCTTACCAGTCGAATGTGAAACGCTGTTTGCGATCTTCTGGATGCTAGCAGCCATCCGGAGGACAGATGTGATGATTCCACGTGTTCTCCTTTATTTGGAGAACATTTCTGGGCTTCAGGAAAACCTGCCTGAGACCGAAAAATATTGCCGTG